>PVJC01050737.1:0-11712 GCA_004026665.1 Murina feae | reverse complement strand
GGAGGGCAGTTGTGGGTGATCCAGGCCTGCAGGGGAGGACAGTTGGGGGGACCATCCTGGCAGGGAGAGGGCAGTTAAGGGCAATCAGGCCGGGACAGGAGCATTTAGGCATTGATCAGGCTGGCAGGGGAGTGGTTAGGGGCAATCGACAGGTGAGAGGTCGGGAGCCAGCAGTCCTGGATTATGAAAGGGATGTCCGACTGCCCATTTAGGCCCTATCCCACCGGTGGGATTGGGCCTAAATGGGCAGTCGGACATCCCTCAAGGGGTTCCAGATTGGAAAGGGTGCAGGTTGGGCTGAGGGACACCACCCCACCACCCATTCCCACTCCCACTCTGTTTTTCTGTAATGTTGTAATTGTAGATATGTTTGCTTTGCTACCCATGTTCTTTTTGGGATGGTGCTACTGGTGTGATCTCTCAATTCTCCTGGGCTTGGTAATCTAGCGTAGCTCCTTACTTTAGCTCTTTGGGTTCTTTTGAAGTAGACCTGCGAGCTGGAAAGGCACAACTGCGGTGTCTAGAAGTCAGCAGCCATGGGGTGGGGGGGGCCCAATTTTTGCTATCTTGTGCCCTTGGTTGAAATCATGTGTGCCCAGCGAGGACTCACAGTGGCACCCAGGAACCGTGCGTTGGGGTGGTGGGTCTCAGGAGCCTGCACTCTGGAAAGGCATGACTGTGGTGTCCAGAGTTCTGTAGTTTGGGGTGGGCAGACTCAGCTTTTGCTGCTGCTCTGGTGGTTGGATACACACGCCCTAGTGGCAGCTCACAGAGGCACCCATGGTTTATTTGCCAGCAGTGTGTACTGATGCACTCTGAAGGGCCCTGGCACTGAATCTACAGGATTGCAGTGTCTGTGGCAGGTATCCCAAAAGGGGGAATTCAGTGTTTCTACAGCCCAGCAGTGCGCCCCTCTTTGTATAAGTGTGTGCCTAGCAGGGATTCACAGTAGCGCCCAAGGGCTGCCTATGGAGGGGTGGGCTTGGGAGGCCTGTGTGCTGGAAAAGCGTGTTTCTGTAGTATCCAGAGTTCTGCAGCTGTGGGGTGGGAAGACAGTTTTTGCTGCTGCTCTGGTTGGATAAGCACACACTCCCAGTGGTGGCTCACAGGGATACCTGAAGTGCGTTTGCCAGCATGGCACACTGAAGCACTCTGAAGGGCCTTGGCACTTAAGCTGTGTAATTGAGGTATCAGTGGGCAGGTGTCAGGATGAGTGAATTTAGAATTTCTACTGCTGGGGGAGTGCGTCCCTGCTTGTCCAAGATCGCACCTACTGGGGCTCACAGCGTCTCCCCAGAGTACCCTGTGGATAGATGGGCACTGGGTACCTGGAAATGTGCAATTGTGGCAGTGTCTTTGCTGGCTCAGAGCTCTGATGCACTCTTGAGAGGCCCTGGCACTGAAGTTGCACAGCTGGGTGGTCTGTGGGCAGTTATTCAAGAAGAGGGAATTCAGAATTTCTTCTGCAGGGCAGCACACTATTGTCTGTACAGAATCACACCTAGTGGGGGCTCACAGTAGCTGCCAAAAGTTCCTATAGAGTGGTGTGCCCTGGAAGTCTGTACACTAGAAACACACAAATGTGGTATCTGGAGGTCTGCCTCTGGAGAGGAAGGAAGTTGCACTTGCTGCGGAAGTGGTGCACCTTTGGAGGTGGAGGTCCCAGGATCCTTGGGTCTATGCGTGATGCAGCAGGATTTTGGCTGGAGTGGCTGCTGGGTTGCAGGCAGTGTCCAAGGCCTGTCTGGGTGTGATGCTGATGAATTCCTAAAAGAGGCTGCTCTCCCCTTCAAGATGGCATGGGCTCCGTGCCCAAATGATACAGTCCGGGAAGTGGCCGCAGTAGTGTTAGTCTCTCCCTGTCCAAGAGAGCCTGGTCTGCTAGTCCCTGCTGCTTCTGCCGGATTTAACTGTTCCTCACTCACTCACACTCACACACACACCACACACATCCACACATTCTCCTTTCATTCCCTCCCTCACATCCTCTTCCTCTCCTCTGTCCTGCCAGCTGCCCTCGTTTTTCCCTATACCATAATTTATTAATCTACTCATCTGCTGATGGGCAATTAGACTGTTTGCAAATCTTAGCTATTGTAAATTGTGCTGTTATGAACTAGGGGTGCCTATATCCTTTCTGATTTGTGTTTCTGTTATCTCAGGATATATTCCTAGAAGTGGGATTGCTGAGCCAAATGGAAGTTCCATTTTTAATTTTTTTAGGAAATGCCTTACTGTTCTTCACACTGGCTCCACAGTCTGCATTTTCACTAGCAGTGTAAAAGGGTTCCTTTTTCACCACCTCCTCTCCAGCACTTGTGTTTATTGATTTGTTGATGATAACCATTCTGTGAGGTGGTAACTCGTTTTGATTTGCATCTCTTGGATACTTAGTGACTTTGAGCATGTTTTTATATGAATTCTGGTTTTCTGTATGTCCACTTTCAAAAAGTTTTTTATTTAGCTTTTTTGCCCATTTTTTAATTGAATTGTTTATCTTCCTTTTGTTAAGTTGAATGAGTTCCTTATAAATTTCGGAGATTAGGCCCTTATCGGATTTAACATTGGCAAATATATTCTCCCATGCAGTGGCCTTTCTTGTTTTGTTGATGTTTTTTTCCTTTTTTTTTTTTTTTGATGTAGTCCCATTTGTTAATTTTCTCCTTAGTTTCCAATGCACTAGGAGTTGTGTTGGTTAAGATATTGCTGCAACAAATGTCTGCTATTTTGTTGCCTGTGGCTTCTTGTAAGACTTTTATGGTGTTCCATTTTATATTTAAGTCTTTTATCCATTTTGAGTTTATTTTTGTGTATGGTATAAGTTGGTGGTCTAGTTTCATTTTTTTTGCATATATTTGACCAATTTTCCCAACACCATTTATTGAAGAGACTGTCTTGACTCCATTGTATGTTCATTCCTCCTTTGTCTAATATTAACTGAGCATAATGGCTTGGGCTGAATTCTGGTTCTCTGTCCTGTTCCGTTGGTCTATATGTACTACTAGAGGCCTGGTGCACAAAATTCATGTACAGAGGTGGGGTGGGGGTCTGAGACCCTCAGCCCAGCCTGCACCCTCTCCAATCTGGGACCCCTCAAAGGATGTCCGACTGCCAGTTTAGGCCGATCCCACCAGCCTAAATGGCAGTCGGACATCCCTCTCACAATCCAGGACTGCTGGCTCCCAACTGCTCACCTGTGTGCCTGCCAGATTGCCCCTAACCATTTCTGCCTGCCAGCCTGATCACTTCCTAATCACTCCCCTGCCAGCCTGATTGACGCCTAACTGCTCCCCTGCCAGCCCGATTGCTCCTAACTGCCCTCCTTTGCAGGCCTGGTTACCCATAACTGCCCTGCCTGGCTGGCCTGGCCCCCCCAATTGCCCTTCCCTGCTGGCTGGTCACCCCTAAGTGCCCTCCCTTGCCAGCATGGTTGCCCCCAACTGCCCTCCCCTACTGGCCCAGTCACCCCTAACTTCCCTCCCTTGCCAACCTTCCCTGCCAGTATGGTCACCCCTAACTGCCCTCCCCTGCTGGCCTGGTTGCCCCTAACTGTCCTCCCCTGCAGGCCTGGTCACCAACTGTCCTCCCATGGAGGCCTAGGTTCCCCCCAACTGCCCTCCTCTGCTGGCTTGATCCCCTCAACTGTCCTCCCCTGCAGGCCTGAGTCCCTCCCAACTGCCCTCCCCTGTTGGCCATCTATGGAGGCCATCTTTGACCACATGGGGGAAGCCATCTTGTGTATTGGGACTGATGGTCAATTTGCATATCACCTCTTTATTAGATAGTATTCTTGTGCCAGTACCAGGCAGTTTTCAGGACAGTGGCTTTGTAGTATATCTTGATATTTGGTATTGTGAATCCTCCAAGTTGGTTCTTCTTTCTCAAGATTGTTGGAGCTATTTGGGGTATTTCATATTTCAGATGAATTTTTGGAGAGTTTGTTCTAGGTCTTTGAGGTATGCCATTGATATTTTGATGGGGATTGCATTGAATCTATAGATTGCTTTGGGTAGTATGGACATTTTAATGATGTTGATTCTACCAATACATGAGCATGGTATATTCTTCCATTTGTTTATGCCTTCCTTTATCTCTTTTTTCAGCATCCTGTAATTTTCTGAGTAAAGGTCCTTTACCTCCTTGGTTAAATTTATTCCTAGTTAATTTTTTTGTTGCAGTCGTAAATAAGATTTTTTTTTAGTTTCTCTTTCTGTGAGTTCATTATTGGTGTATAAAGAAGACAATTTTCTGGGTGTTAATTTTGTTTCCTGCTACACTGCCAAGTTCATTTATTAATTATACTAATTTTTTTACTGAGTCTTTAGGGTTTTCTATGTACAATATCATGTCATCTGCAAATAATGACAACTTTACTTCTTTTCCAATTTGGATGTCTTTTATTTCTTCTTCTTGTTTGATCACTATGGCTAGCATTTCGAGTACTATGTTGAACAGGAGTGTTGAAATTGGGCATCCCTATCTTGATCCTGTTCTTAGGGGAAATGATTTTAGTTTCTGCCCATTGAATGTGGCGTTGGCTATCAGTTTGTCACATAAGGCTTTTAATATAATTCCTCAATTCCCACTTTACTGAGAGTTTTTATCAGGAAAAGGTGTTGGATTTTGTCAAATGCCTTTCCTGTATCAATTGATATGATTATGTGATTTTCGTCTCTCAATTTGCTTATGTGATGTATCATTTTTATTGATTTGTAGATATTTTACCAGTTTTGCATCACTGGAATAAATCCCACTTTGTGTATGATCTTTCCAATGTAATGTTGGATCTGATTTGCTAGTATCTTGTTAAGGATTTTAGCATCTATGTTCATCAGAGATATTGGCCTATAGTTCTCTTTCTTTGTGGTGTCTTTATCATATTTTGGAATTAGGCTTATGTTGGCTTCATAGAAAGAGCTTGGAAGTGTGCCTTCCTCTTGATTTTTTTGGAATAGTCTCAGAAGTATAGCTTTTATTTCTTCTTTGAATGTTTGGTAAATCTCCTCTGTGAAGCCGTTTGGCCCCAGGCTTTTGTTTGCTGGAAGTTTTTTAATGACTGCTTCAATTTCCTTTTTAGTCATCGGCCTGTTGAGATTTTTTATTCTTCTTGGTTGAGTTTTGGGAACTTGTATTTTTTTAAGAATATGTCCATTTTGTCTAGGTTGTTCTTTTTGTTGGAATAGAGTTGTTCTTAGTATTTTTTTCATAATTTTTTGTATTTCTGTGGGATCGGTTGTTATTTTACTTCTTTCATTTCTGATTTTGTTTATTTGGGTCCTCTCTCTTTGCTTCTTGGTGAGCCTGGATAGAGGTTCATCAATCTTGTTTATCCTTTCAAAGAACCAGCTCTTGGTTTCATTGATCTTTTGTATTGTTGTTTTGGTTTCTATGTCATTTATTTCTGCTCTTCTGTTTATTATCTCCTTGCTTCTGCTCACTCTGTGATTTTCTTATTGCTCTCATTCTAAATTTTTAAGTTTTAAGGTTAGATAATTTATTACCATTTTTTTCTTGTTTGTTTGTTTTTTTGAGGTAGGCCTGTAGAGCTATGAACGTAGCTCTCAGAAGTGCTTTCACTATGTCCCATAGGTTTTTGATTGTTGTGTTTTCATTGTCATTCCTTTCCAGGATGTTTTTAATTTCTTCTTTGATCTCTTTGGTAACCCAATCATTGTTTAATAGCATGCTATTGAGCCTCCAAGTGTTTGAATTTTTTAATTGTAGTTTCTTTCTAGTATTTTGCCATTGTGCTCTGAAAAGATGCTTGATATGAGCTCAATCTTTTTTAATTTGAAGAGACTTTGCCGGTTCCCCAGCATGTGGTCTATGTTTGAAAATCTCCCAGGTGCACTTGATAAGAATGTATTTCCTGTAGCTTTGGAATGAAATATTCTGGAAATGCTGATTCAGTCCATCTGATCTAGTGAGTCATTTAGTATTGCTATTATTGTGTGTGTGTGTGTGTGTGTGTGTGTGTGTGTTTTGTGTTTTTTTTTGTTTTTTGTTTTTGCTTATTTGTTTGTCTAGAGGATTTATCCAGTGATGTCATTGGGGTATTAAAGTCCCTATTATAATTGTATTGCTGTTGATCTCTCCCTTGATTTCGTCCAGAAGTTTTTTTGGGGATTTTTGTTGTTTGTTTGTTTTTTAATGTATTTTCTTGCTCCTGCATTGTTTACCAGAATTATATTCTGTTGTTGTATTGATTCCTTTAGTATTATGAAGTGGCTTTCCTTATCTCTTGCTATGGCCTTCACTTTGAGATCTATTTGGTCAGACATAAGTATTGCTACCCCAGCTTCTATTTCATTTCCATTTTCCTGAAAGATATTTTTCCATCCTTTCACTTTCAGACTGTGTGAGTCTCTTGTTCTGAGGTGAGTCTCTTGCAGACAGCATGTACATGGGTCATGTTTTCTTATCCATTCAGCCACTCCATGTCCTTTGATTTGAGCATTTAGTCCATTTACGTTTAAAATTATTGATAGGTAATTGTTTGGAGCCATTTATTTTTTTGTGCCTGTCTTCCTTCTTCCCCCCCTTTAAAATTTTTTTTATAACAGTCCCTTTAGCATTTCTTGCATTGCTGGCTTGGTATTAATTAATTCCCTTAGCCTTTTTTGGTCTATGAAGCTCCTGATTTTCCCTTCAATTTTGAATAATAGCCTTGTTGGATAGAATATTCTTTGATTCAGTACTTTGCTTTGCATTACTTTGTATACTTCATTATATTCCCTTCTGGCATGAAGTCTTTCTGTTGAGAAATCATTTGATAATCTAATGGAAAATCCTTTGTAGATAACTCTCTGTCTCTCTTTTGCAGCCCTTAAGATAGTCTCTTTGTTGTTAATGTTTGCCATTGTAATTATGACATGTCTTGGGGTGAATCTTTTGGCATTCAACTTATTTTGGACTCTCTGTGCTTGTGTCACTTTTTTCTTCCCCATATCAGGGAAGTCTTCCATCATTATTTCTTCAAATAGGTTCTCAAATTCTTGCTGCTCTTCTTGTCCTTTTGACACCCCTATTATACATGCGTTACTTGTTTCATGTTGTCTCAAAGCTCCCTTAGGCTCTCCTCCTGCTTTCTAATATTTTTCTCCAGTTGCTGCTTAGATTGGCCTTGTTTCTCAACCTTACCTTCTAGCTCACTAATTTGGTCATTTGCTTCTCTTAGTTTACTGTTGAAATTTTCCATCTTGAGTTTTATTGTAGGATATCACTTTTGTTTTCTTCTTGATTCTTACATAGGTCATTGATTTTTTTCATCCATTTGGTTTATAACCTGTATGACCATTATTCTGATTAATTTTTCTGAACATATTGCATGTTTCTGTATCATTTAGTTCCTTGGGGGGTAGTGCTTCTTCCTTTTCTTTCCTTTGGGAGTTGCTTTTTTGTCTGCTCATTTTTGCTGTTGCTGAAGGGTCCAGTCGCTGAGTTGAGCGAGGTCTGAGCTGTGGGGCGGGCTTGGCAGGAGTGTATCACCCCCTGACAAGTCAAGGTATTGGGAGGCTCAGCCATGCAGGTCAGCAGGAACCCTGCAAGCTCAGTGAGTCAGAGGTCAGCTTTCATACCCAGGAGACATGGCCACTGATAGTCAGGGGGTGGTTGGGGTATCTGTGAGACATGGCCGGCAGGAGCTGTGGATGTCAATAGTCAGGGCTGGCTGAGGTGCTGTGGACGTGCATCCAGTGAGAGCCATGCACAGGAGCATGCACAGACTGTCAGTGGTGGCTTGGGTGTCTGGGAGGTGTGGCAAGGGTGGGGGGAGTCCCACATGCCAACAGTCAATGTTGGCTCAGGTGCCCAGGAAGTACAGCTGAGGGGAGCCCTGTATGCTGACAGTTTTGGTGTGGATGCCTGGGAAATGTGGCCAGTGGGAGCCCCACACATCAACAGTCGGATGACTTGGGATGCATGGGACCTATTCCCCAGTGGCAGGTAGGCAGAAGTGGAATGCTCTCCAGGACTCACAGGAGCCTGAGACCAGTGTCCGTGGGTCTACAGCTGTGGTAGCAGGTCCAGAGTGATTATAGGGTTTTGGTTTTTGTCAGAGGCCAGTCTGGGTAGTGGTGAGGCTAGGATCCTAGTCACAGCAGCTCTTCCCTTCAAGATGGCATGATTTCTGTGCCAGTGCCACCACAGGGGAGTGCTTGCAACAGTAGAGAGGGCTCCCCATCTATGAGAGCCTGGAGAACCTGGTCCACCAGCCCCAGAAAGATCTAATTGTCACACACACACACATACACATCTACACACTCCCCTTTTGCTCCCTCCCTCTCTCACACTCCCTTTCTCCTTGCCATCCTGCTGGCTGCCATCTTCCTTTTGTCATTTAATATTTTATTTAGGATTTTTACATTAGTGTTCACCAGTGAGACTGAATTCATGAGTGTGTGTGTATATATATGCATGCATGTGTGTGCTCTTTCTCAAATTTAACTTTACTGTTATTATGCTGACTTTGTAGAATTTAGGCCCCTTTAATTTTCTTCTCTCTTTAAAAAGCAGCAGAACTAAAAGTCCCTTGAAGATCTGAAGAAATTCAGCTGGCAAAACATTACCACTTTTTGAGTGGTTAACTATTTGATAGTTTCCTAAATTTATTCTATGGTCTGTCTATCTTTGATCTCTTTCTTATAATTTTATAAATTCCATAAAATAATAAATGTAGTTATTGTCACTTCAATTTTCCTAGAAAGTTATTTAATCCAGGTTTTCAAATGTATTATCTTAGACTTGTACAAAATATTTATAAATGTAGTCTCTACATTCCTTCATAGTTACTTCTCCATATGCATTTTAATATCAAATATTTGTGCTACTTTTTTTTTCTGGGATTAAGAGGGCTGGCAACTTATCAATTTCATTGATTCTGTAAAGATCTGGTTATTGGATTGATTTATTAATTAGATGACTCAGTTTCTGTATTCGTATTTTTAATCTCATCTTCAGTCTTTAGTTTTGTCATACTGCCTGCATTCCATAACAAGTTACATAAATTTAAAAAAACATCCTTTTTATAAATGCAGATTATATCTATGAAGGAAATATTAGTTATTGCTCATTTAGTGTGAATTGTGTCAGTCCAGATACTTTCCTCCTATGCATAAAAGAACCACCTGTTCCTAGGAATGCATTTAGTTTAATCTGCTAAGAACTTTGCTGTTTAATTGCTTCATCTACTTCTTTGTGAGTTATACTAACTCTGGCTAAAATTAACTCCCTGAGTTAGTGGGAGTTAATAATGCAGGGAAAGGACAAGGTAATTTGGGATAGCTCTTGTTGGGGGTATATAGACAGAAGACCTATGAAGAATAGGGAAAAGGCCAGAACAGAATGAGATAGTACCAAAGACAAATCCCATAAACACTTAGTAATTTTTGTGTAATGAGAGAGGGGAGAAAATTAGAACTGGGATTCTTTTCATGATGGCAACCTCTCCTCTGCCTTTGCCTATCAGTTTTCCTTCTATTAATAGCTTGTAACTGAAGGCATTAAAAAACACTTACCCTTTTGCAGGGGTAAATTTCAGAATCATTGACTTCTTTGGAATTAAAATAAGTTAAATTATTTTGAAAATGTAAAAAAAAAGGCTGTGATTGTTGTTTAATTTAATAGGCACCCTAGATTAAGAAAGATTTTACATAGAGGATTAAAGAACTCCCTGCCCCAAATTTGGTGAACTATTAGTATTTATTAAATCCTAATATGTTAATAGTTCTTGAACCTCTCTAAAAATCATGATGCCTAGGGACTTAAATTAAAATTAGATAATATGCACTTGTATGAATTATATTATGTACTAGAGGCCCAGTGCACAAAATTTGTGCACTCGGGATGGGGAGTCCCTCAGCCCAGCCTGTGCCCTCTCACAGTCTGGGACCCCTTGACAGATGTCCACTTGCTGGCTTAGGCCTGCTCCCTGGGGGAGCCTAACCTGGCAGTCAGATATCCCTCTGGCAGTCCAGGAGCCCTCAGGGGATGTCCACTTGCCAGCAGGGAGCAGGCCTAAGCTGCATTCAGACATCCTTAGTGCTGCTGAGGAGACAGGAAAGGCTCCCACCACCACTGCTTTACTGGCAGCCATCAGTCTGGCTTGTGGCTGAGCAGAGCTCCCCCTGTGGGTGTACACTGACTACCAGGGGAAGCTCTTGCATTGAACATCTGCCCCCTGATGGTCAATGTGTGTCATAGTGACCAGTCATTCCCAGTTGTTCTGCTGTTAGGGTCAATTTCCATATTACCCTTTTATTATGTAGTATAGAGAGGCCTGGTGCATGGGTGGGGGCCAGGTGATTTGTCCTGAAGGGTGTTCTGGATCAGGGTGTGGGGATCCTGCTGGGGTTTCTGGCCAGCCTGGGTGAGTGGCTGATGGCTGTTTGCAGGCTGTCCACAGCCCCTTCAGGGTTGTGGTCCCCCCCCTGGGGTGCCTGGCTAGCCTGGGTGAGGGGCTGATGGCTGTTTGCAGGCTAGCTACAGCCCCTTCAGGGAAGGGGGACCTGCTGGGGTGGCTGGCCAGTCTGGATGAGGGGCTGATGGCTGCTTGGTGGCTGGAAGCAGGTATCTGGGATTATTTATCTTCTACAATTAAAACTTTGTTGCCTTGAGCCAAGGCCACAGCTGGCCTAGGCAGACAGCTTCCTCCATATCCAGAGCAACCAAGCCTGTTTGCTCTAGCTCCATGGTTGCCGGTTGCCATCTTGATTGGCTTAATTTGCATATAGTTGCTCTGATTGGCTGGTGGGCATGGCTTAGAGTGTAGTTCAGTGACACCAATTAGCATATTACTTCTTTTATTAGTGTAGATTATATTAAATATGTATATTACTACCTCATAATATTTATTATACAGTATTATTTTTATTATACAGTAATATTATATATAAGTTAGGTTAAAAGCCAAATTAACAAATATTTAGTAGGCGTAGTACCTACATCTTTGAGAGTTATACTAATACTGGCCAAAGTTAGCTCACTGAGTTAGTGGGAGTTTATGGACAACATAATCTCCTCTTTCCTAGAGCTTTATTTGCAGAAGTTTTCTCTGAACCTATGAATTGTCAAAAGACTTCTTTCCATTTTATGTGCTAATTTACAAATTTTTGTCTCTTTATCATTGCAGTTTTGTCTTTATCTCCATGAATTATCAGTAGCACTTCTTAAGTATATTGACTTATTTCTTCACTAAGAAAATGAGAAGTTTGGCCCTAAATTCAATTCAACAAATAATTCTATATTACTGTGTGGAAGCCAGGACTCTGTTCAAGAAAAGAGACTATATATATATATATCTCCCAGTGCCCAAAAATTTGTGCACTCAGGGGGGTCCCTCAGCCCGGCCTGTGCCCTTTCTCAGTCTGGGACCCCTCGGGGAGATGTCAACCTGCTGGCATGCCTGGCCAGCCTGGGTAAGGGGCTGATGACTCTTTGCAGGCTGGCCAAGTCCCCCAGTGGGGACCCTCACCCCATGGGGATGTGGACAGCCTGGGTGAGTGGCTGAGGGCTGTTTTCAGGCTGCCCACAGCCCCTTCAGGGTTCGGGTCCCTACTGGGGTGCCTGGCCAGCCCGGGTGAGGGACTGAGGGCCGTTTTCAGGCTGCACACAGCTCCCATTGACCCAAAGTCCCAGCAAGGCTGGCTGGAATCATGTTTATGGGTTTTATTTATCTTCTATAATTGAAACTTTGTTGCCTTGAGTGGAGGCCTA
>PVJC01050736.1:0-11712 GCA_004026665.1 Murina feae | reverse complement strand
CAAGGGCCGAAAACAGTTTCCCTCTCGCTCCTGCTGCAACGGACGCTGCCTAAACGTTTACTCAGGTCCGTGAGTGGCGGCCGCCATGTTGGCTGGGCTAATTTGCATACAGCCACTCTGATTGGCTGGTGGGCGTGGCTTACCCTGTCTCGGAGAAACGGTTAATTTTAATATTTCGCTTTTATTAGTTTAGATTATTCTAATCATTGTGTAAGAACTAATCAGGAGTGGAAATGGAAAGCAATTTGTCTAAAACCTTAGCCAGAAACCAGCTTAGTGGCCAGAGATAAATTCAAAAAGTTTTAACAGCAAAGATTCTGGACTTAAAATACTTTGCCCTGAATGCATGTACCAGATGGAATGGAAATTCCTTGGTCATGCATTTAAACCCTATTTGCACTTTTCTGCCCTCTTCCCCCATCCCAGGCCTTTACCACAGTATTGTCCGTGTCCATGGGTTCTGCACATTTGCATACAACTTCTTTGGTTGATCTCATCTCACTCGCCCATTCCCCAACCTTCCCTCTGAGATTTATAGACAACTCCAAAAGCAAAATCCATTCATTTATTTCCTCAGATAAACTACATAGAATTGTAAGAAACTCCACAAATTTAATGTATTTTATTTTTAAAGTGATGCAAATATATTAAAGAAATTTAAAAATATATAGAAAACAAGTACAGACAATAGGGAGGTGAGGGCATGAGTGTGGGGGGGTGGTGGAGGGGCAATGGGGTGATAAGGACACATATGTAATACCTTAATCAATAAAGAAAAAAAAGTTCAAAAATAAGGGAAAATAAGCACCAATAGTTTAAATTGCCTTTAAAAGTTTAAATGTCTATTGGCATTTTAAAGTTATTTCTGCATTTTCATTTATTTATGCATCTTTCATAATAAATGCTGTTCATTTGTAATAGATATTCCTTCTCCATTATCACTGTGAATCAAAGGTATTTTTCATACCATTACTTGTTGGCCCCAGCTATTCTATGTCTGCATAATATTTCATTAAAGTCCTTTATTCATTCTATTAAAATTATAAATTGAAATAAGTGTGAGTGCTGCATCAGATATCCAAATACATAGCAGCAAGCAGATAAAACTGTCTTGGGGGATGAGGTGCATGTATATCAAAATTTTCTGTATGAATTTTCACCTAGCCATGTACCATTCCTCTGTACATAGTTATGAGATAATTCATTGTAATACTACATGGCTAAAGTCATTGAAAATGTTAATTCTGTACCTCTGAATCCACTGTTAGGGAAGTTAGAAAAGCACACAATACACAAAACTCTTTAGTTACATTTGTAGAATGTTTAAAAGTAAAGTGAGATTCAGCTCAAAGGGAGATATTTCAGACATGGAAAATGAACTCATAAACCATTCAGGTGAAGCCTGGTTGGGGTAGACTAACTATATAATACACCTGGTTGCCATAATTTCCAGCTCTGCAGAGAGCAGAACAACAATTAGCCAATCCACACAGGGCAAAGATCCAGGCACTGACCCGGTGGGAAAATCCCCGCTGGTAAGAAACGATTAATATAACTCAGTCCACAGGACTGCATGGGTTTCATCAAGTTATGGAAACTGCTTCATTTTGTGATGAAACTTGACTTTAAAACTCACCTGAAGAGACTCTCTTTTTTATTTAAAAAAAAAGAAAACCAACACAAAAATAAATCAACAACAAAAATTGATAATCAATATGTTACTATAATCATTAAAATATTTTATTGCCTTTTTAATATATATATATATTATCATATCAACAATTACAAATGACTTCTCATATCAACAATTACAAATGACTCAGCCTATTTAAATTTAACCTCCCATATTAAATGCTGGATTTGCATTAATGGCACAGACTAAGGAAATAAAATTTATTTTCCAGAATCATGAAATGAGTTAGATAATTGACACATCACTCAATTTAACAATTACAACATCCCTATGGAGTTAAAGTTTTACAGATGAGGAAACTGGTTTTATGATGAAGACACAAGACTAGTAAATAGAACTTCCAGATTTAAAATTCCCATCTTACTCTAAAATCTGTATTTTTAGCAACATATTATGAATCCTTTTTCTATTCTATTAATCAGATAGGTGTTTCTAAAGTTCAAATAATCTTTCAAAATGACTAAGACACTTTAGTTGTTTAAATCCTAATTTAAACTTAGCATAAAGTGAAAACTAAAACTGGAACTATTTCAGCTGCCCTTGCATTTCTCTCAAACTGATTAAGGTGTGGAGGCAAAGGAAAAAGGAAAAACATATGAGGGATAAAGGAAAACAGTAGAAAGAATAATATAGTTGAAAAGGGAGAAGACTATTGAGGGTGAGGAAGTGAATGAGAATAGAGAGATATACAGCCCTAGTTCCTACTTTTCAGCTAATGTAGTGGAGAAACGCACTTATACCATCACGGCCAGCATGTAAATCACTATGAGGAAAAGGTGTGTGTGTTTGCATTTCATCCGTGCGATTTTTTAAATATATTTTTATTGGTAATACTATTACAAATATCTCCTACCCCCGCCCCCCCCATGTAATGCTGGTGGGAATGCAGACTGGTGCAGCCACTGTGGAAAACAGTATGGAGTTCTCTCAAAAAATTAAAAACGGAACTTCCATTTGACCCAGAAATCCCACTTCTAGGAATATATACCAAGAAAACAGAAACGCCAGCCAAAAAGGATATATGCACTCCTATGTTCATAGCAGTACAATTTACAATAGCTGTTATAATAGAAACAGCCTAAGTGCCCATCAGCAGATGAATGGATTAGAAAACTGTGGTATATCTACACAATAGGATACTATGCTGCTATAAAAAAGAAGGAATTCTTACCATTTGCATCAGCATGGATGGAACTGGAGAGCATTATGCTAAGCAAAATAAGCCAGTCAGAAAAAGATAAATATCACATGATCCCACTCATTTATGGAATATAATGAACAACATAAATTGATGAATAAAAACAGAACCAGAGTCATAGAAGCATGGAACAGACTGTGCAACCTATGAGGGAAGGCAGGGGTTGAGAAGGTAAAAGATCAACCAAAGGACTTGTATGCATGCATACAAGTGGACATAGACAGTAGGAGGCGGGGGTTGAGGGCATGTGCTGGAGGGTGGGAGCAGCCAGAGAGGTCAATGGGGGAAAGGAGACTCATGTAATACTTTAAACAATAAAGAATTTAAATCAAAAACAAAAACTATAAAAAAACTCCACAAGGCATCATACAACAACAAAGAGAAAATGAAAACTTCAATCAGCACTAGCCATATATTTCATATATTGAAGAGAAGAAACATCTGGCACTTGTATCATGTGTATTATATTTGGGCATCATAAAGTAAGAAAAAACAACTGTACCCTCATGAAAAGGGAAATGTTTCTCTCAAACCTTGTATATAAATCATCCATTTTGTCAGATTTAAACTTCTAGTTTTTCAATGCCTTTGGTCTTTTAAGTTGTAAACATGTTTTCTTACTTTTAAGATGCAATTATCTTTACTTTTTTCTTTTATTTTTTTAAAAATTCTGAGCAATCCATTTTATTCCACCAGAAATAAGTAGAAATTGAAGTAAAATATCCCTTTTTTCCAGCAAGACTTTTATAATGTAATGGTTTAATTTGCTAATTTACTTATGATTTTAAAAAAAATCTCTCATGTATTATTCTGTAATAATCCAGTCTAAATAATCAAAATTAGTGAATTGGACATCTCTCTTTTATAAATTTATTTTCACTATTTTGCTTTCATTTTTGCCTTGGATACTCCTATATAGTAAAATTTCAGGGTTAATCCTTGTTATTACACTTGACAAAGTTTAAAAATTACAAATATAAACTATTATTAACAACATTTATCAGAAAAGGGGGGGACCAAGTGCTGCAATTGCTATTATTTTTAAACTAGGGGCCTGGTGCACAAAAATTTGTGCACTCGGTTGGGGGGGGGGGGTGTCCCTTAGCCCCAGCCTGTGCCCTCTTGCAGTCTGGGACCCCTCGGGGGATGCCCACCTGCTTGCATGCCTGGTAGGGGCTGATGACTGTTTGCAGGCTGGCCAAGCCCCCTCAGTGGGGACCCTGACCCCATATTGGTGTGGCTAGCCTGGGTGAGGGGCTGAGGGCCATTTTCAGGCTTCCCACAGCTCCCATTGACCCATCGTCTCAGTGAGGCTGGCTGGAATCAGGCTTATGGGGTTTATTTATCTTCTATAATTGAAACTTTGTTACCTTGAGCAGAGGCCTAGGCAGGCAATGGAAGCTTCCTGTTTGCTTCAGCTCTGTGGCTTCTATAATTGAAACATTGTTGCTTGAGCAGAGGCCCACCGGCCTAGTCAGGCAGTTGCAACAGAAGCCTCCTGTTTACTCTAGCTCCATGACTGCTGGCCTCCATCTTGGCTGGGTTAATTTGCATACAGCCACTCTGATTGGCTGAGAGGCATGGCTTGGCTTGTGGGTGTGGCTTGGGTGTCTTGGAGTGACGGTCAATTTGCATATTACTCTTTTATTAGATTAGATGTCCTCTGGATATAGTGTGAATCATTGTATCATGATTTTACCTCTGCATCTGTAACTAATTTGTTCCATCTGTTGTAATTTGGTGTTATTAAAATCATATTTTTCAATCAATTCCCATTGTGACCTCTAACTTTGCTTTCGCAATGGGCATAGGATGCAGAAAAATTTTAATTCACTGTTCACAATCATGCTCCTTTGGTCACTAAGGGAATTGCACATGAGACCAGGATTAAGTTAATACCAAGCCACCATATATATTACTGGAATAATTTTGGAAGTCAGGTATGTAACTATATTTATGATGGACTACACACTATTAGGATCATTATATGCAATTTAGATTCAAGGCCTTTAGATTATACTTAAAAAGTAAAAAATACTAGTAGGCATCATCAGCTTCTATCTTTTAGCTTCTAACTATACATTATAATAAAATCTATTATTCTTCCAAAGCTGAATCCTGAGATGTATAAAAAAGTTTGTGCCACACACAAACTTTCCACTGATGTTTTACAACAACCTTTAGTTTTCCAGTAGGTGGCTATTTGTAGCAATTTGTCATAAACCAGTGGTCTCACATACTGCGGGTGCTGCCTGAGGGCTCCAGGGGAAGTTAGTTTGATGAAACACAAGTGAAAAGTGTAATAGAAAATCCATCACACAGCAAATGCCTTCCTGACTGTAGAAAGTCCCTGTCAGTGAGCAGAAGATTTGGGGATTCTGAAGGTGAAACACTGAATTTATAGGGGAGAACTCTACTGTACACCCAAAATAATTTAGTGGCTATTTAAACTCCAAAGCTCAAAGGTTAACCCAAAGTTGGATCTTACAAGCTTGATTTGAGATAAGGACTTGAGGTAGATATTCAGCTGCTTTGCTATACCTGGCATCACTTTTGGTTGTCTGACTTCGCTTATTGAACTTCAAGAGACTAGTCTGTCTATTATATATTTATTAGGATTCGAGAATTTGGTAAGTCTAGCTAAAGTAAAATGTTAACATAAATCTAGACTTTCATAGAATTTAGAGCCCTGGGTTGGAAAATATTTTGTCCTGCAACGCATTCAGCATTATAATTTATAAGAAGTATATACTTGATCATTCACATGAACAAAATATATTTGTCATATATTTGATCTTTGTGTACAGTTTATGGTTCACAGCTCCAAAACTCTTGGAATTTCCTCAGTTATAAGAGCAATGAGAGCATCTTTTGCCATATTTGATGTTTGTCTTCAGTTCCTAAAACGACTTCAGAACCATAAAGAACATATGAATGCCTTGTTATTCAGAATAAGCCCCTTTCAACTACATCTGGGTTTATTTATTGAGGTAACTTTTGAAAACACCTAAAGATAGGTGCTGGTTGCCAGGGCAACCAACTGTGACTACAATGTGATGAGAAAATTGATTTCAGTAGAAGAGAGAAGTGTTAGACATTGAATGAATTATCAAAGGCCAATGATTTAACAATCGCACCCACATAATGAAGCTTCCATAAACCACAACCATCCCCATCCCCCCCCAAAAAATGGTTCAGAGAGTTCCCAGGTTGGGGAACCAGAATTACTTTATATGCTACTTGCCTACCTTCAAGCTCCATGAGGACAGAAATTTCTTTGTCTGGGACCTCGCCCTATGTGACCAGGGCCTGGGGTGGGGTGGGAACCAGGTGGAGGAGAGCTATGGGGGGAAAAGAGGAACATCTGTAATTATCTGAATAATAAAGATTAAAAACAAGAAAAACATAAAGTGGTTGCAAATACTATGAATACACATATCACTGAAAAGGAAAATAAAATTAATAGATATTTGAACAGAAAATCTATATCATCATCTGTGAGGACAATCAAAGTTAAAACTGTCAGAAACAACCATAAGTCTGAGAAGCATTGATAAAGATATGGTGCATCAAGATTTATCCCTCTAGAAAAATTTCATTGACACTAGGAATTCAATACCTAGTCACATGCATTAGAGTTGTACTTTAAAAAATATATTTACCATCATCTAATCTAACAAAAGAGAAACATTCAAATTGACCATACCTATGCTACGCACCCAAGTCATGCCCACCAGCCAATCAGAGTGGCTATATGCAAATTAAGCCAACCAGGATGGCAGCTGGCAGCCACGGAGTTAGAGCAAGCAGGAGGAGGCTTGGTTGCCCCAGCGATGGAGGAAGCCAAGCTTCCCGCCTTCCCTGGCTGGCTATGGCCTCTGTTCAAGGCAACAAAGTTTCAATTATAGAAGATAAATAAATCTCAGATACCTGCTTCTAGCCAGCCTCCCTGGGATCTTGAATTGCTAGGGGTCTTGGCCAGCCTGCAAACAGCCATCAGCCCCTCACCCAGGCTGGCCACACACTCATGGGGTGAGGATCTCCCACTGGGAGGCTTGGCCAGCCTGCAAATAGCCATCAGCACCTCACCCAGATTGGTCAGGCACCCCAGCAGGACCTCCCCACCCTGAAGAGGCTGTGGCCAGCCTGCAAACAGCCATCAGCCCCTCACCCAGGCTGGCCAGCACCACAGGGGGAACACCCATCGTGAAAGGACTTTGGCCAACCTGCAAACAGCTATAAGCCCCTCACTCAGGCTGGCCAGGCACCCCAGCAGGACCCCCACCCTGATCTGGGACACCCTCAGGACAAACCAGCTGGCCCCCGCCCATGCACCAGGACTCTATCCTATACAATAGAAGGGTAATATGCAAATTGTCCCTAACAGCAGAATCACTGGGAATGACTGTTCACTATGACACACACTAACCACCAGGGGTAGATGCTCAATGCAGGAGCTGCCCTCTGGTAATCAGTGAGCTCCCACAGGAGGAACTCTACTCAGCCACAAACGAGGCTGATGGCTGCCAGTACAGCGGTGGTGGTGGGAGCCTCTCCTGCCTCCTCAGTAGCACTAAGGATGTCCTACTACACCTAAGACCTGCTCCCTGCTGGCAAGTGGACATCCTCTGAGGGTTCCTGGGCTGCCAGAGGGATGTCTGACTGCCAGCTTAGGCCCAATCCCCCGGGAAGCGGGCCTAAGACAGCAGGTGAAAATCCCCCGAGGGGTCCCAGACTGCAAGAGTGTACAGGCCAGGCTAAGGGACCCCTCCACCCCCCCCCCGGAAGAGCACAAATTTTTGTGCACCAGGCCTCTAGTTAATAATAAAAATAGTTTTTTGGTACAATCACATACACATATTTTCTTGAGTATAAAACAATTCATGTGTGATATATTTGGATATTTTCTCTTATTCCCTTCTCCTGTTTTATTCCATTACATTCCTTTGTATTTCAATTTGTTTTAATCAAGGCATGTATAGGCATGTGTATTACTGAATTTTTATAACAATGAGAAATTGTAATACTTAGCTATTTATAAAGAGAAGAATGAATACATAGTGAAAAAATAATGAAAAAGCAAAAACCTCATCAACATAAATAAAACTCAAAAATACATTAAAATACAATTTAATTTCAGAATGATAGTTTCATATAAAATTTAAAAGATACAAAAACAGAAATATATACCTTTTTGATGCAAACATACTTTAAAAATCTAAACTATGCTCAGAAATGGTAAACTTAAAATTTGGATAGTGGTTAACACCAAGAAGTAAAGGAGGGAAGAGAATGAAATTAAAAAATTGTATGAAAGGCTTTAAATATATTTGTAGCTTTATTTCTTAAGCTAGAGGTGAGCACTTAGAATCCATTTTGTATTCTATTTCTAGTGTGTGTGATATATTTAATTATAATAAAAAAGAAATGTGATTTACTAAAATAATTAAAAGGAGAACTCTCTAATACTACTCTGATACTTATCTTTGCATAATAACTCTCTTCAGCCTAAAACAATTAATTTAAACTTTGGTACCCTCAGAGAGTTAATATGTGGAATTTTTTTTCATCATTTTATTGAGCAAATTCTTCATACTTCTGTCTGGATTGAACCTTCATTAAGCTACCATAAACTGCTCAGTTTTCCTAGTCATTGAAAGCTCAGAACAAAATTGATAAATTTTTCATATGTAAGAAAATTATTTTACATAACCACAATAGCCCTCCAAAATTCTAGTTGTAAACCTGTACTGATTAAAGAGTAAAGCCTTAGTTACACATGATACTCAAGCAGAATCTGTTTAAATATTAAGTTTAGCCCAAGCAGAAAGGTGCTTTCTTTTTCAGGTTTTTGAACAAAATGTGAAGTAACTTTTAAAATGAATTCAGGGAGCTGAGGAGTGTAAAGGGAGTTGTTCAATTTAGAATAGTACATCTATATAGCCTTGTAATAGCCCAGTAACATAGAATTTAATGTCTAGCTCTTTGCCTTACTCTTTATAAGCACACAGGCAGACCTGATTTATTTAGATCAATGCTTAGTTTTCAATGTGCACTTCATCTATTTGAAATTATTAATCAAATTGATAACGAGCATTATCAATGACCTTAGAGTATATCTGTGTCTTGGATACCTGATGTCCACTTGCAAAAGACATATGACAGGACCTTAGAGGCTATTGGCTGTAATGAAGACAGATAGCGTCTGCCTTTGTAGAGTGAAGCACATTTGCCATCAATTTCAATTCCAGCAGGTCATTTCAGGCAGAACCAGACAAAATGAGAGAGAAAGTACAAGGAAAAGAACTGTAGTTTTAAAATATTAGACTACATTAATTTAACATGGCAGCCAGTGAAATGTTTATGTTAAATACATGTGAGTGAAAAAGAAAAAAACATGAGTTATATTTTCCTCTAATTTGAATGACAGATACTGCCACATGTTTTTTTCTTTCTGAAATATGTCATACTTTTATGTACAAAAATATTTTTCCTATGTCAAATATGAATTACCTGACATGATATACTATCCAAAATTAGAAATAGATTACTCATGTCATTGCAAATATTACCGCCTTCTTCATGTATTTCATCCATTGCCTACTCCCTATGATCAACATGATTTTAGTTTGTTTGTTTTTCATGTATTTAAAATTGTGTCATGATTTTTTTGTGGCTGTGTACTTTTTTTGTACGGCTGATTTATTCATTTTTGCTTGTTCTGAATTTATTGTATGTTGTATTTATTCCCTTATTATATATTTTCAAAACACTTTTTTGAAAGTGTTTTGAAAATATGTAAGGATATTACATAAATATATATACTTTATTGTATATTCTGTCATAATTTTGATAATTTTATATTTTTAAATAAATTTTAAAAGTCTAAATTTAATTTTCTACATCTTCTCCATAATAATATTTTTATTTTGATACTGCTCTCTTAAAGTACATAGATTTTTTTTTTTTTTTGTATTTTAGGTCTGTCACCTTTTCTAATCCCACAAATTAGATTTTTTTTAAAAAATCACTTAATATAGACCAGTATTACTTATATTTAACTTAAGAGCTTATCTATTTCTTTGTTCACCATTCCTTTTTACATTTCTTCATTCTAAAGTGTATTTTTAAAAATTTTGTTAAATGAGAATATATTAGTGGTAAATTATCTCAGTTTTTTATCTATAAAAGCCTTGGCTTCTAGTCAAGATGGCAGAGTGGGTAAATACAATACTTTCATCCTTCCACAACTACAGCAAAATTATAATTAAACTACAGAACAACCATCAATGAGACCATCTGAAGCCTAGCTGAGCAGAAGTCCTCTAACTAAGGATATAAAGAACCAAAAGGATATTCAGGGAGTCCTCTGCAGTCAAGACAGCCCTCTGGGTTTTATACTGTACACATGAGTGTGGGACCGACTCCTTCTGCTTTTCTGTCCCTGGTAGAATACATCGGAAAAAAACACAGGAAGGATTCCAAAATGAAGAGACAAAGAAACATGACCCAAATGAAAGAACAGAACAAAATTCTAGAAAAATAACTAAACAAAATGGAGGCAAACAGTGTGCCAGATGCAGAGTTGAAAACACTGGTTATAAGGATGCTCAGTGATCTCAATGAGAACTTCAACAAAAAGATAGAAAACACACAAAAAAATGGATATAAGAAATAATCAAAGAGCCAGTCAGAAATGAAATATCCAATAACTGAAATGAAGAATATATCACAGGAAATCAAAACAATTTTAAATACACTTGTACAAATACATAAACATCAAATATCTAAGAATAAACCTTAGAAAAATAGTGTAAGAACATGAGGCAAAAAATTTCAAAGCATTGTTGAGGCACATTAAAAGAAGCCTTCCTTTACCTGTGACAATGCCATGATTGGAAGATTCATTAATGAAAAAAATGTCAGTTTTCCCTAAATTGATTTACGAGACTCAATCAATTCCATTGAAAATACTAGCAGGATTTTGTGGAAGGTGACAACTCATTTCTAAGTTTATATGAAAATTCGTAAGACCTAGCATAAGAACAGTGGAGGCCTTGTGCTACATGACAGCAAGACATAAATCTATGGTAATTAAGGAGAAGCTTAAGAATAAACAGAGTCCTGGGGATGTAATGGACAACATGGTGATTATAGATAACAATACTGTAGCATACATCTGAAAGTTTCTAAGAGAGTAAATCTTCAAAATTCTCATCACAAGAAAAAAAAATTGTAAATCTGCGTGGTAATAGATGTTCACTAAGCTTACTGTGGTAATCATTTTTCATTATGTACATATATTTAGTCATGATGCTGTACACTAAAACTAACATGATGCTTTTAATTTTAATAAAGCAATTAGGCAGTGACTAGAAAGGAGTATAGACTTAAGCATATTGTGAACACGTGAGTTTTCAACAAAGGTAGCACTTTCAGCAACAGAAAAAGGGCAGCTTTTTAAATATCAGGTGCTAAGGTTGATTGGAAATAAAATGTGTTATCTAATGTCATACATAGAAAAAGTAATTTCAAGGTGCATTTTAGTGTAATTATTCTTGGCAAAACAATAAAATTGCTAGAAGATAATACATAGGTTGTCTTTATTACCTTCTTAAATAGGATACAGGATGTGCTAATTATAAAGGGAAAATGAGTAAGTAAAATTAAGAATTGCTATTCACAAAAACACCATTAAGAGAGGATTCCTCAATCAGATCAGTAAATCTGTAATACATATAAATGACAATAAAATCATACTAAAATTTATTTTTTATATATTATAAATGAATGAGAAGATAAATAGGAAAAAATGAGCAAG
>PVJC01050735.1:0-11712 GCA_004026665.1 Murina feae | reverse complement strand
CACCCTGACAAATTCTACAAGGTAGTAACCACCACCTGATAATGACAGAGCAGAATTGGGCCAACCAGGAGCCTTGGCAGCAGATTCTGTGAGGAAGGTCTCCCCACCTGTGTCCACATCGTCCTCCTTTACCCCTCCAGGCAGCCCCCTGCAAACCCCTCAGGAGGGCAGAGAAGGCAGCGAAGAATCTGTCGTGTTGAAGAATGGGGACAGCAGCATCCTGGGAGAGAGCAGATTGGAAGGGACTCCTGATGAGCAGCAGCAGGCAGTGACCCCCGCTGTGAAGAGGCACATGCCACCTTTGCTCCCCACAGACCCCAGATGGCCAAGCAAGGCCAGTAAGGCCAGCAACAGTCAGGCCCGACCCAATGACTCGGCCAGCTAGTGGTGGTGTCCCCAGATGGCTTTATAACGACCACTTTTCTAGCATCAAAACCAAAGTGCGCTCCAATTGAGCAGCTAGAGAGCCTAGAGTGACAGAGAGCACTGGGGGGGGGGGGGGGGGGGGGGGGGGGGGGGGGGGGGGGGGGGGGGGGGGGGAGAAGTCCACCCGAGAGGTCAGGTTTCTGTGTCAGTGCTTGCTGTCCTTATCGCTGGAGGTGGAGTGGGGAGGACGACAATACTTTCTGTGGGGGATGAGGGCAAAGGGGTGTGCAGGGGCTGATGCCTTTTAAAGATATTCATGGTACCCAAGAGCCCTGAGCCAGGAGACCTTCTCAGGTGTTTCTGTCTCTGTGGTGGACTGTTCTGCGATGATAAAGAGGCAGGTGTCTGCTGTCACTTCAGTTTGGGGCCATTGGGTTTTCTGTCCTGAGCTCTCCGGAGCCTCTGGGCAGCCCAGAAGGCCACAGCTGCACTTAGCCCTCTCTCTGTTTGATACTTTAAACTCAGAGTTGAAGTTCATTTGGGATATTTGCCAAACTGCACTAAAAGGAGACTTAGAGCAAGCCTATGTGGTGTCATTTGAGATTCTGAAACAGCATGTGAAGCCCAGGATATCCAACTGCAGGCTTAATGACGAATAACAATGAACAGCTCCCCCGGAGGCAGAGATTTGTGGGTGGTGGCACAGAGGTGGCTGGGAAGAAAGCAGGTGGAAAAGCAGCCACACTTGAGGTCATTTTCAAGAAAGAAAGGGAAACAGGAATGTGGCAGGCACTCCTTTTTGTGGTTGATTTTTTTGGTTTTTGGTTTTTTGTTATTGTTGTTTTCTGCTTTGAATTGTACGGATAGGTCTATATTCCCCACTTTCTCTCTTTCTAAAAAAATATAAGAAACGTATTACTATTCCATGGATAGTGACCAAAATAGTGATTATTTGTCCCTTTTCCCTCCAGAAAAGACTTGAAATTTCTCTTAAAATAACTGCTTTGACTTCATGAGTCGGTTCATTACTATAAGAGGTACAAAATGAAATAAAAGAGAGAAAAACTTAAGTGCCTTTCAAATACTTGAAGTTCTAAAATGGGAGATTAAAAGTTAACTGCTGCTGCCAGGAAAATTATTTTTACAGGTGAATGAATAAACCCTTTTAACAGTGCGAATGACCATTCTTTGTGGACAGCCCAGAAGCTTTTTGAAGTGTAAATAAAAGTGTGTGGGTTCACTCCCTGTGTAAGTGCATGTATCATTTTGTGTGTGTGCCTGATTTGTCATCCACACGGACGGCTGCTGTGACAGGGAAGGCTACTTGTGTGGGTGAGTGTGGCTAAAAGATGACAGAATTTCCTGTCCTGCACACATGCTGTTCTGTCTCAGCCAGCGTCTCAACTGATGAGCAGTGGTGGTGCTGAGTGTGGTCTTCATCACAATCACACTTTTCACCTCCAACAGCCACCAATTGTAGTTCTTATTCAGCAGAACACCGTCCACTGTCAGTTTGATCTGTTTCTTTTTTTGAATCCCTTTACTTTTCTGATGATTCTTTTTGACCCTCTAAAAGTCTGTTTGAAGAGACTGATTCCTGTCTTCAAATTAACTCAAGCAGCTAGTTCATTAGTGCGTTCAGCTGGCTGTGGTATGGGCTGGACCACCTCCCCAGCTTGAACAATGCTCACTTCCCATACATGGCCTGTAGCCTTTCTCAAATGGTGCATCTCAGTACTCTTGAGGAAAGTGTGCCACTTTTGTGGTATGAGTTATGTCCTTAAACAGGGTATCACCTCTTTTATATCAAAAGAGTACACCATAATATCCTCAGCAATAATATACATTTCCACTATAATGAATTTTAAATACAGTACATTTGACAAAATTGATTTATGATCAAGCATTTCTCTTTTCATGAATTCTGGAGTCTGCGAAGCAATTTTAACATTACAGAAAGCATTAATAAATGAATTCTTTAACTACAAAAGCAAGATCACTATATTGTTGGCTGCAAGACTATATTTTTTATTACTGCCTTTATTAAACAGATACATGGCTAGCTGGGGTAAGACCCAAAACAGCTGACAAGAATACTAACAATTTGGAACTTATCTATTTGCCAAATCCAGCTAAAGCTGATAAGAATTCTGTCCATGCCCTGACCCATTTGGCTCAGTGGATAGAGCGTCGGCCTGTAGATTGAAGAGTCCCAGCTTCAATTCCAGTCAAGGGCATGTACCTTGGTTGCGGGCACATCCCTAGTAGGGGGTGTGCAGGAGGAAGCTGATCAATGTTTCTAATTCTCTATCCTTCTCCCTTCCTCTCTGTAAAAAATCAATAATATATATATATTTTTTAAAAAAAGAATTCTGTCCTATTCATTTGCATTGAAGACCTCATGCGATTTAAGTCTATTTTTAAATGCCCTTTCAAAATTGTCTTGGGAAGCATTCCCTACTGAAAAACTACTTGGAGATTTAAACTGCTTTTCTGTGCTTGCACTTGTGCAAACAGAAACAGTGGCTCCAGAGTTTTTATGTTAAATGTGGAAACTAAGCTCCACTCAGATATCCAGGCAGTTGTATTTGAGAAAATATGAGGTTGACTGGTATAAGACCAAAAACCAAGAATATGTCAAGTTCTGATAGCAGCCCAGTCTCTAACTTGCCAGGTCAGCTCTAGAATGAGTCACTTGTGGAAAAAAGAAGAGGAAGGATGAGAAGAGTTGATGTTACTGCCTAGAAGATAGAAGACTGCTCTTCATATCCCCTCTGTGCCTCAAATAGACTGGAACCAAATCTACCTGGATCATGGTTTGGCACATAGTAGGCACTCATAGTGACCCAATGACTGAGTGAGTGAATAAATGAATGAAGCTTGGATTCTGCTTGGCCATCTAAACTTCATTTGACATAGATTGAAGCATCAATGAATATGATATCAGAGAAGGGTATCCCCTTGCCAGACTGGCTAATTCTGCCTGTAAAATCAACTTTACTGGTATATAATTTGTGTTTGCCACATGGATATGCCAAAAGTGTATCACCACAGTCAAGAACATTCCAAAAGGCCCCTTGTGCTTCTTCTAGTCAATTATCTTTCACCACCAACTTCATGCAATCACTAATCTGCTATCTGACATTATTGATTAGTCTTTTCTAGAATTTCATGTCAATGGAAGCATACAATATGAACTCTTCTCTATTTGCTTTTTCACTTAACATAATGTTTTCATTGTTCTTATTCAGGGTTGTGGGTTTTAGCAGTGTTTCTTTTATTGCTGAGAATACCATTATTTGTCACTTCACCTATTGATGAACTTTTGGGTGGTGTATTAGGGTTTTCCAAAGGAAACGGAAATATATATACATACAGTTGGTCCGTGAACAACACAAGTTTGAACAGTGCAGGTTCACTTATATGTGCATTTTTTGCAATAAATACTAAAAATGTATTTTCTCTTCCTTATGATTTTTTAATAACTTTTTCTCTTGCTGACTTTTTTGTGTAATATAATTGTACATATAATTTACAAGATATGTGTGAATTGACTGTTTATATTATCAATAAGGCTTCTGGTCAACAGTTAAGTTTGGGGAGAGTCAAGTTATACTTGGATTTTCAGCTGCACGGGGGATAGATACTACTATCTCCACACTATTCAAGAGTGGACCAGTGGTGTAAATTCCAATTCAAAGGCCAGTAGGTTTGAAACCCAGTAGACCAGTTGTATTAATTTGAACTGAAGGCAAGGAAAAAAGCCATTAGGCAGGAGAATTTTCTCTTACAGGAGAGTCAGCTATTTTATTCTTTTCAGGCCTTTAACTGATTGGGGGACAATCTGCTTGACTCAGTCTACCAATTCAAATGTTAATCTCTTCAGACATACCCACAAACATGTAAGATCAGATATCTGGGCACTTCATGGCCCAGACAATTTAACACATGAAATTAACCAACACAAATGGTGTTCAGATTGTGGACATTTGTGTACAAATTTTTATGAAGACATATTTCCACTTCTAAGAATGCAATGGCTGAGCCTTACAGTGAGTGCCTATTTAACTTTCTAAAGGAGCTGTAAAGTGTTTGCCAAAGTGGTAAATAATAGATTAGGAAACACTACTAATAGAGTAAAAGAGTTTAGGTAGAGCTACCTAATTCTTTTCAGATAAAGAAACATAGAAGAGAAATATTTTTAATATACTTTTTAAATTAATTTCAGAGGGGGAGAGGGAGAGAGAGAGATAGAAACATCAGTGATGAGAGAGAATCATTGATCGGCTGCCTCCTGCACGCCCCACACTGGGGATCGAGCCCACACCTTGGAAATCAAACCATGACTTCCGGGTTCATAGCTCGATGTTCAACCACTGACCCATGCCGGCTGAGCAGAAGAGAAATATTTATATTGAAAATAGAGGAATCATGAAATATACACAAAAAGATCTGAGTTTTTTACATGCTGTTTTTATATTATTATTTACATGATTACATCTTTTGGCCATTAATTCAGTGGAAAAGAAAAGTCCAGAGTTACCTTTCAGGAGCCTGAGTGTGTCGGTATTTATGCCATAGTAATGCTGCCTAACAAAGTGGTGTACAACAATAAACACTTGCTTCATTCATAAGACTACAGGGTCTATCTTATCTGGGATGGACTGTTTGTGTCCATTAGGACTGTGGTCACCTGCAGGTTGGCCAATTGTCCAGGCAGCCTTTTTCTTCTTCTTTTTTTAAATCTTCACCTGAGGATATGTTTTTCATTGATTCTAGAGAGAGGGGAAGAGGAGAGAAAGATTGATGTGAGAGAGAAACATTTATCGGCTTCCTCACACACACGCCAACTGAGATCAAACCAAGGTCTCCAGTGCAGAGGATGATACTCTAACCACTGAGCACACCAACCAGGGCTCCAGGCAGCCTTTTTATCCTGACCAAGCTCACACAGAAGTTTAACAAGTTGCAGGCTTTTGGTGACATATCACTGGTGGAGACTTGGGCAGCTCTGCTCTGTTCCATGTGCCCCATCTCCTAGCAGACTGACCAAGCCATGCTCTTGAGGCCTTGGGAGGGGGGGAGGAGTGGGAATGGAGACATACCAGCCCCTTTCCAAGCTTCTGCTTGTTTCACATGTGCTAACTTCCCATGGCCAAAGCAAGTCACACATGCCACCAAAATCAGAATTAAGGAGTAGGGAACTAGCATCATTTCTTTCTTCAGTGAGAACTGCAGACTCACATGGTAATGAACACAGTTGCAGGAAAGGGTCATTAATGAAATCAATTTGCCACACTGGGTACAATACATTTACTATAACGATACCAAAACATCAAAAGTCCTTCAAGATAACAAAGTCATCAACAGGCCAGGATACAGAAGGAGGGAGGGCCTTCTCCCTCTGTGTCTCTGTCAGTGCAATTGGTTATCCTAAGAACTAGATCAGCAGTTCTAGAAATTTAACCTGCACTAGAGTTGCTGAAGGTGCTGCTTCTTTTCTTTAAATTTGTTTTGCCCAATATTTTAAGCACTTGGAAGAGAATATGTAAGATCTGTCTATCCAATGTAAAGAATAATAAAAGCTGAAAACTCAAGTATCCCCCATCTGGATTAAAAAATAAATATTACTGTCCTAACCAGTTTGGCTCAGTGAATAAAGCCTGGGGGTTGGAGGGTCCTGGGTTTGATTCCAGTCAAGTGCGCATGCCCAGGTTGCAGGTTCTATCCCCAGTAGGGGGCGTGCAGGAGGTAGCCAATCAATGATTCTATCTCATCATTGATGTTTCTAACTCTCTCCCCCTCTCCCTTCCTCTCTGAAATCAATAAAAATATCTAATCTGAGAGAAATCAAGATGGCGGCATAGGTAAACACCGGAATTGCTGCCGCACACAACCATTTCAAATCCACAACAAAAAGAAAAAACGGACACCAGCCAGATCCACAGGAAGGCTAGCTGAGTGGAAATGCTGCAACTATAAAGAGACTGAGAAGCAGAGGAGGTGCAGAAATAAAGTGCAGATGTACGGAGGTGCATGCTGAGAAGGAGTTGGCAGAAAGGGCTGGCGGCATTTCATACCGGAGGGAGGCACAAGCTCCCAACAGCTCTGAACTCCAGTTCCAGGTGACTTTCTGGGGACTCAGAATCATACGGAGAGAGGCTGGACTGTCTGGCACCGTCTGGCACCAGAAGGAACTCCAGAGTGGCTTGAGACCCGGTGCCTCATAGGCCAGGGCTGAGAATCAGCCATAGCTGGTTGCTCCGCCCTGTAGATTCCCTGAGACCTCTCCCACCCAAGCTGCATGCAGAGGCTTTTGCATATAAAAGGCTGGGAAGTCCCAGGCAGAAGCTAAAATAGCATCTCCTTAGAGTTCCAAGAGATTGTGTACCCAGTGGTCAGAGCAGGACCACCCAGTCTACAACTCCTCAGACCCATAAGGGCCACACTCAGGGGGTAGACTCAGTGGGCACCAAAGCCCAACTGGAGCAAGTATTGCCCCATAAGGGTGTCTCAGCACAGAAGTTCTCCCACCATAGACACAGCTGATTCTCACAGCCAAGTGGCCTGGAGGTCAATTCCTCCCAGTGATACCAACAACAATCAAGCCTTAGCTACAACAAGACTGTGCACAAAGCCGACAAAGCAGTGCACCAAGAGTATCCACCTCAGGTAATTGAGGAGACCGAGTCACTGGGCCCTACAGGACACCTAGCACAGAAAGCCGCTCTATCAACATAGGAAAGAAGCCAAAATGCGGAGACAAAGAAACAAATCACAAATGACAGAAATGGAGGAAAGCAAATGACTGGATATAGAGTTCAAAACCACAGTTATAAAGCTTTTCAAGAATATTCTAGAGACTGCCAATAAATTTAGTGAGACCCTCAAGGATATGATAAAGGACCAGCTAGAAATTAAGCATGCACTGACTGAAATAAAGAATAATATACAGAGATCCAACAGCAGACTAGAGGATCGCAAGAATCAAGTCAAAGATATGAAATACGATGAAGCAAAAAATACCCAGCCAGAAAAGCAAAAAGAAAAATGAATCCAAAAATATGAAGATAATGTAAGGAGCCTCTGGGACAACTTCAAGTGTACCAACATCAGAATTATAGGTGTGCCAGAAGAAGAGAGAGAGCAAGATATTGAAAACAAACCTATCTGAAGAAATAATGACAGAAAACTTCCCCTACCTGGTGAAAGAAATGGATTTACAAGTTCAGGAAGCACAGAGAATCCCAAACAAAAGGAATCCAAAGAGGACCACACCAAGACACATCATAATTAAAATGCCAAGAGCAAAAGACAAAGAGAGAATTTTAAAAGCAGCAAGAGAAAAGCAGTCAGTTACCTACAAGGGGGTGCCCATACGTCTGTCAGCTGATTTCTCAACAGAAACTTTGCAGGCCAGAAGGGAGTGGCAAGGAATATTCAAAATGATGAATAGCAAGAACCTACAACCAAGATTACTTTACCCAGCAAAGCTATCATTCAGAATTGAAGGTCAGACAAAGAGCTTCACAGACAAGAAAAAGCTAAAAGAGTTCATCATCACCCAACCAGCATTATATGAAATGCTGAAAGGTATCCTTTGAGAAGAGGAAGAAGAAGAAAAAGTAAAAATAAAAATTACGAACAACAAATACATATCTATCAACAAGTGAACCTAAAAATCAAGTGAATAGAAAAAAATCTGATGAACAGAATAAACTGGTGAATAGAATAGAATCAGGGGCATAGAAAGGGAGTGGACTGACAATTCACAGGGGGAAAGGGGTGTTGGGGGTGTGGGAAGAGACTGGACAAAAATTGTACACCTATGGATGAGGACAGTGCGGGGGAGGGATAAAGGCAGAGGGTGGGGTGGGAACTGGGAGGAGGGGAGCTATGGGGGTGAAAAAGGAACAACTGTAATAATGTGAACAATAAAGATTTTTTAAAAAGAAAGAATATATATCTAATAAAAGAGTAATATGCAAATTAACCCTCACTCCGTTACACCTAAGCCATGCCCACCAACCAAGCCATGCCCACCAGCCAATCAGAGCAACAATATGCAAATTAACCCAGCCAAGATGGCAGCCGGCAGCCACGGAGCTAGAGTAAACAGGAGGCCAGCGATGGAGGAAACTGCCTGCCTAAGCTGACTGTGGCCTCCACTCAAGGCAACAAAGTTTCAATTATAGAAGCCACAAAGCTAAAGCCAACAGGAGGCTTTGTTGCCTGCTTGGCAGGCTGTGGCTTCCACACAAGACAACAAAGTTTCAATTATAGAAGATAAATAAACTCCAGAAACCTGCTTCCAGCCAGCCTCACTGGGACCTTGGGTCAATGGGAGCTATGGCCAGCCTGCAAACAGCCCTCAACCCCTGACCCAGACTCGCCAGTCACCCCAGTAGGGACCCGAACCCTGAAGGGGCTGTGGGCAGCCTGACAACGGCCCTCAGCCACTCACCCAGGCTGGCCATGCACCCCAGTAGGGACCCGAACCCTGAAGGGACTTGGGAAAGGCTGAAAACGGCCCTCACCCCCTCACCCAGGCTGGCCACACCCCCATAGGGTAAGGGTCTCCACTGGTGGGCTTGGCCACCCTGAAAATAGCCATCAGCCCCTCACCCAGGCTGGCCAGTCATGCCAGCAGGTGGACATCCCCTGAGGGGTCCCAGACTGCAAGAGGGCACAGGCCAGGCTGATGGATGCCCCCCTCCCTCGAGTGCACAAATTTTGTGCACCAGGCCCCTAGTATTAAATAAATAAATAAATAAATAAATAAGTAAATACAATAAATAAATATTACTAATAAATAAATAAATATTACTAATACCTACAAAGCTCCCATTTGCCTCTTTGTCATCACAGCACACTTTCTCTGCATCAGAGGTAACTTCTATCCTAAAATTTCATGTTAATAATGCTTTTTTAAATGGTTTATATATGCATGTATCCCTAAATAGTAAATATTGTTTAGTTTTCTTTTTACAGTTGACCCTTGAGCAACACAGTGGTTGCAACCCTCCACCCTGTATAGTCAAAAATCCATGTGATTTTCAATTACCCAAAACTTAACTACTAATAGCCTACTGTTGACCCAAAGCCTTACTGATAACATATACAGTCAATTAACACTTATTTTATATGATACATGTATAATTTACTGTATCTTTATAATAAAGTACCATTTCCCCAAAAGTAAGACATACCCCCAAAATAAGACCTACTCACCGTTTTGCCTTTCGCTGGAATATAAGGCATCCCCCAAAAATAAGACCTCCCCAAAAACTAAGATCTCTCTGATAATAAGGCCTCCCCTGAACATAAGGCCTCCCTGATAATAAGCCCCCCCCCAAACATAAGGCCTTCCCAATAATAAGGTCCCCCAAAGCTATTGTAACTCTGGACTCTGGGCCATAGCGGTGGGCACCACCATGCAGCTCACTGTGGGCCATAGCGGTGGGCACCACCATGCAGCTCAATCAGAGAGCCTGCATCACTGCCAGGACAAGCTGCCACCTACTGCTCGTTCTGCCCTGACAGAGTCTGGCTGACTCACAATTAGACAGTGAGTCGCGCGGGGCAGGAGTCAGGCACATTGTGTGGACACACAGGTAATAAATTTCCTTTGTTTTTGTCAACAATAAATGTGTACCATATTCTTTTTCATGGAAAAATAAGACATCCCCTGAAAATAAGACCTAGCACATCTTTGGGAGCAAAAATTAATATAAGACACTGTCTTATTTTGGGGGAAACAGGGTAGTTAGAGAAAAGAAAATCGTAAAGAAGAGAAATACACTTACATACTATGCTGTATGTATTTATTGAAAAAATTATATGTATAAGTGGACCCACAAAGTTCAAACACATGTTGTTCAAGAGTTAACTGTATTTTGAACTTAATGTAAATAGAATCAGTGCATATTTAGTCATGCACTGCTTACCAATGGGATATGTTCTGAGAAACGTGTCAGTAGGCAATCTTGTCATTGTGTGAACACACAGAGGGCACTTACACAACCTAGAAAGCATAGCTTACTATATACCTAGGCTATATGGTCTAGCCAATTGCTCCTGGACTACAACCTGTCTAGCACATCTATACTGATAAAAGGATAATGTGCTAATTAGACTGGATGTTTTCTAGACATCCTTCCAGACATCCTTCCAGACATCCTTCCAGACAAAGCCACAGCAGCTGCAAGGGCCAAGGGCCGGCAGCTGCATTGATTGTGAGGGCTGAGAGCCAGCAGTGTGGGAGAGGCTGTGGCGCAGGCCTGTCCAGCGCCATGGTCCCTTTTGCAGAGGCTGTGGGAGAAGGCAGCGCCACAGGAGAAGGAAGAAGGGAGAAGGCCAGCACTGTGCAAGAAGGGAGAAGGAAGAAGGGAAAAGACTGGCACTGCAGCCCGGTCTGTAGAGGCAGCGGGAAAGGGGGCTGCCCGGTCCCAGTCCCAGTGCTGCCCCTTCCACAGAGGCAGCAGCGCAGGCCCGATCCTGGCGCCATGCCTCTGCAGAGGCTGGATGGGGTGCAATCTGCTGAGCCTCAACCTCCCACAACCCCTCCTCCAGCCGGCCTGACCCCAGATCGCCCCCCACCCATCAGTGGGTGGGGGGCGGGGCAAGCGCTAAGCCAGCAGTGGCAGCAGCAGCGGGGTTATGGGGGCAGCGCCTTCCCCTGATTGGCCTGGTTGCCTCCTGCAGAGGAGAACATACCGTGAGGGCTCCTGTACTGTGAGAGGGAGCAGACTGGACTGAGGGAACCCCACCCCCAGTGCACAAATATTCATGCACCAGGCCTTTAGTTACTACATAAAAAAACACAAGATTAAATCAAGGACAAGATAAAATGCAATCAAGAGACATGGTAAACACAGATGTATGAAGCTGCTGCTGGCATAACACAGCTACTGTTTTACAGCAAACTTTTTTATATGTAGAAATAGAACACTCTAAACTAAAATTAAAAAGTGTAGTATAGTAAATTCATAAACCAGTAACATGTCATTTTTTTATTATTATACTAGGGGCCCGGTGCACAAAAATTTGTGCACTCGGGGTGGAGGGAGTCCCTCAGTCCGGCCTGTGCCCTCTCACAGTCTGGGACCCCTCAGTGGATGTCCTATGATGGCCCCAGTCTGCCAGGCGCCTTTTGTGTGTGTGTGTGTGTGTGTGTGGCCACTGGGGACCTGCCCCCAGCCGCATCTGAGGCTCAGAGCAGTCCTCCTGTGTGTGTCTACCTGCTGGGGACCTGCCACCAGGCACACTGTGGAGGCTTGGAGCAGGCACCCCCTCTATGTTGATCTCTCAGACTCTTGCCCTCCCCTGCATGTTGTTCTCTTTTTT
>PVJC01050734.1:0-11715 GCA_004026665.1 Murina feae | reverse complement strand
TTGGCATTTTAATTATGATATGTCTTGGTGTGGTCCTCCTTCGGTTTCTTTTGTTTGGAGTTCTCTGCGCTTCCTGGACTTGGAAGTCTATTTCTTTCACCAGGTGGGGGAAGTTTTCTGTCATTATTTCTTCAAATAGGTTTTCAATATCTTGCTCTTTCTCTTCTTCTGGCACCCCTATAATTCTGATGTTGGTACGCTTGAAGTTGTCCCTGAGACTTCTTACACTATCTTCATACTTTTTGATTTTTTGTTTGTTCATTCATTTGTTTTTTTGTCTTGGCTTTTTTGTCTGGGTGGGTTTTGCTTCCCCATATTTCATATCTTTGACTTGATTCTTGCGATCCTCTCGTCTGCTGTTGGATCTCTGTTTAATATTCTTTATTTCAGTCAGTGTATGCTTGATTTCTAGTTGGTCCTTTATCATATCCTTGAGGGTCTCATCAGATTTATTGAGGGTCTCATTAAATTTATCCGCAGTCTCTAGAAAATTCTTGAAAAACCTAATAACCGTGGTTTTGAACTCTATGTCCTGTCGTTTTCTTTCCTCCATTTCTGTCATTTGTGACCTGTATCTTTGTCTCCGCATTTTGGCTGCTTCCCTTTCTGAGTTAGGCGATCAGAGAGAAATTAACCTCTAATCCACTTGGTTATGAGAGTCAGCTGTGTCTACAGTGGAAGAACTTCTGTGCTGGAGACACCCTTATGGGGCAAGAGTTGTTTCAGTGGGGCTTTTGTGCTCACTGCGTCTGCCCCAAGTGTGTTCCTTGTGGATCTGAGTTTTATTTAGGATGGTCCCACTCTGGCCACTGGGTGGGGCTGGCTCCTGTATCTTTAAGGAGGTGTTGAGTTAGCCTTTGCCTTAGGCTACTCAGCCTTTTATATGCAAAAGCCTCTGACACAGCTTGGGAGGGGTGGGGCCTTGGGGAGTTTGCAGGGCAGGGCGGAGCAAGTAGCTATGGCTGCTTCTCAGCCCTGCGCTAAGAGACACTGGGTCTCTGTGTCCTGCGGTAATTGCTGCAAGCAACGCTGAGAGAAACCAGCTTTGGATTTCCTCCCGGTGCCAGTCAGTTCCCCTTCTACGGGTGTGCGTGCATCTGGGTCCTCAGAAACTCACCTGGAACAGTTCAGAGCTGCCGGGAGCTTGTGGTACCCTCCGGTTTGAAAAAGAACTGCGTCCTCCGGCTCCAGCCGTCTCCCCGAACCCTGTGCGCGAGCCTCCGTACCTCTGTACTTTGCTTCTGCCACTCCTCTGAGTTTCAGACTCTTTCTAGTTGTAGAATTTTCACTCAGCCAGCCTTCCTGTGGGTATGAGTGGTGTCCGTGTTTTCTTTTCATGGATATTCTGAAATAGTTGTTCACGGCTGCATTTACGGTGTTTACCTTATGCCGCCATCTTGGATTCTCTCAATTCACTATCTTTTTTATTTTTTATTTTGTCCTCCACTGATGTGCCTGAATCTATTTCTTGCATGTCTTAGTGAACTTGCTTTGAGTATGGCTTCATTGGCCTGCTACTTTATTGTGTGGTTTTATGAAATATTGAATACACTCACAAATCATTTGTAGGTAAAACTCTTGGTTTTGCTTTGTTTTTGTTTTTTAATTTCATGATTTTTTTCTCCTTTATGGCGTTAGTATTTTCCTTGTACTTCATTCTTGCTTTGGAATATCAAATTTGGAAGCATTAGCTTGACTCTATTCCTTAAACTAATATAAACTATTACTTAAACTAATATAAAAATTATTTATGCTTAGTGTTTATACTATGTGCTAGGCAGAATTTTCTATCTCTGGAATGTAGCAGTAAATAAAACAAATTATAATTCTTGCTAACTATGTGCTTTATTATGAAATGGGTGAGGCAAGGTGGGATGGGGGAAGGATATAAAATAACAAAACAATCATAAAAGTATTAAATGTAATGATGTGTTAGAATGTGAAAAACGTTATAAAAATAGAGTAGGTTGAAGGAAATCAGGACTGTGAGAGTAAAAATGGGTTGTAATTTTATATTTGACTTTTGGGGCAATTCTCACAAATCAGGTGATAAACATGCAAATATTGGTGGGATGAACAAATTAGACAAATGAACACCACTGCTCAATGCCTAATATAGGATATGATTTGTGTGTTTGAGAAACAATAGGTTGCCTGTGGCAGAAGCTGCAGCAACAAGATTAGAAGGAAATTAGATCAAAGAGGTAATAGGGGTGAAATAATTTAGTTCCTCCTGGGCTATTTTAAAGCTTTTCATTTGTAGTCTGAATAAAACTTGAGTACTGAATGATTTTAATAGCAAAGTAACATAATCTGACATGTTGAAATAGGTCACTCTGACTTCTGATAATAAATATGTGAGGCAAGGATAAAAGCAGAGATTAATTTTATAGGCGGCTATTGTACAGGGTTGGTGAAAGTAGGCTTACAGTTGTGAGTATGCAAAATGGTTTATTCTGTATTATTATTAATGAATTATATCACAATTTTCTATACAATCAACCATAAACCTAGTCTTGCCAGACCTTGTATAAATTGATATCAAAGACAAAAATGTCTTTGATCAAAGTTATAGTGATTTAGAAAATGATTGTATCATAATGTACTTTTAAAAGTAAATCCAACAGGAGTTATTGAGAGATTGGCTACAGTTGAAGAGAAAAAGGAGGCTCAAAGATGACTCAAACATTTTGTCCTGAGCCATTAAAAAAGGAGGAGTTTCCATTGGTTGGAGTGAAGAAGATTATGTTGTATGCTTTCTTTGTATTGGGGGCGAATTTATTAGATATCTTAGTGGAGAAGTTAAGTAGGCTTTGGACATAGGCATCTAAATCTATGGAGAGAGAGCTCACTAAAGATATAATTGTAATCGTTGGCAAATATTTGACTATAAAGGCATCCAACTAAATAAAATGATGATCCACTAAATGTGGATATAAAAGAGAAGGACAAGGACTGACCTCCAGCATACACAGTATTAAAAGATAACAGGAAAATGAATCAACAAGTATCTCTGATTAGTAAATTAAGAGAACTAAAGAGTTATGCAATGCCTTGAAAGCCAACTGAAAGTGAATAAAAAGGGAAGATAATTATGATATTGTATAGTCATAATGGTGCCTTAGATAAGATGCAAGATTCATACTAACAGAAAATAAAATTAGGATAGTGCAGAGGAACCTTACAGCTAGGAGGTACATACTGGAGCAAAGTAGAAAGAAAATATGCACAACAAGCACTTTTTTTGAGATTAGAATACTAATGCCCTAAAACTTCACCTAAAATAGGTGTTCATAGATTAAATTAGGCTTTGCTAACCACATTCTTGGTGGTTCTCATGTGTCTGATCTTGTGACATTGTATATGTCTGCCTCCAAACAGTCTTCTGACAGTGGATCACTCATTCTCTTGAAATACTTTGGAAGGGAAAGCATTGCTAAATAAAAATGCTTTGCATCAAATTCTAGAATTTTGTTTCCTATGGTTAACACTCAAATTCCTCCAAGTTCATCTAATTTCTGAAAACAGGATGTATGACATCATGTAGAAATCTTGACATTTCGTCACTGTCATTAATACATTTTCTACAATTTCTGCTGTTTCCCTTCAACAAATGGAACGTAACCTTTGAGGTGAGTCAGCCTCTCTTAAATCCTTCTTTAAAATTTAATACAGCTGAGTTCTGTGAGATAAAATTTAGCACCTGGAATAGTACTTAACAGCAATTTTCAGGGCCTAAGATAGGAAATCAATTGCTATAAACCACCACATCAACATATAAAAAATCATGTCATATCATTTGATGAACAGACATTTCACAAAACCCAACAACCATTCATGATATTTTAAAAACTTGGGAAACTATAAATAGAAGATAACCATCATGATTTGATTAAAAAATCTACAAATACCCATATCTCAATGTTGAAACCTGCATACTTTCTAACATTTGGAAGAAAGCCAGGATGTTCTCTTTACCACTCTTATTTAACATTATATTGGAATTTCTAATAGATACAATATGATAAAACAAGAAAATATAAAAACATAAATAATGAAAAGAATAATATAACATTATAGACAACTACTGATGACATGAAGGTCAATGTAAGACATTCCAGCCCAACCATTATGGTTCAACAATTGAGCATCTACACAGGGACCAAGAGATAATTGCTTTTTAAAAAATATATATTTTATTTATTTTACAGGTGAAGGTGGAGAGAGAGAGAGAGAGAGAGAGAGAGAGAGAGAGAGAGAGAGAAAGAGAGAAAGAAAGAAAGAGAGAGAGAGAGAGAGAGAAAGAAAGAGAGAAAGAGAAAGAGAAAGAGAAAGAGAGAGAGAATGAATGTGCCCCCAACTGGGAATCTAACTGTGACTTCCTGGTTTATCAGTCAATGCTCAACCACTGAGCCTGGCAAGAGATAACTGCTTTGGTTCTAGTCATGGTTGCAAGCCTGATCCATAGTAGTGGGTATCAGGAGGCAGCCAATAGATATTTTCTCTCGTCATTGATGCTTCTCTCTTTCCCTTCCTCTCCTAATGTTATTTTCCATGAAACTCAATGGGAAACATTCTGTACAGTAAGGGTTAGACACCATTTGTCAAGTAGGACTCACTTTTATCCTGACAATAAGACTGGTTGTTCCATCATATTTATGTCCCACTTGCCCTAATGTTATACACTCTTCAAGGTCCCCATGTTGTCCAAACATTTCAGATAGTTTTATTAACTACTCAATTTCACAGTGCCACTTGACATCCTATAGAATATATTTTTCCCAGTAGATTGTTAATTTCTACTTACTACTAGAGACACAACTAACACACGTGGATACCTGGAAAACACCATTTGCAGGTCCATCTTTTTCCCCCCTATCACTGTAGCTAACATTGTTCCTACTGGTTCAAAATGACAAATTCAGCCCTGGTCAGTGTTTAGAGCATCAGCCACATACTTTTCCAGGTCAAGGGCAAGTTCCTAGGTTGCAGGTTGGATCCCTGGCCTGGTTAGGGCATGTGTAGGAAGCAATCAATCAATGTTCCCCATGTTTCTCTCTCTCTTCTCTCTCCTTCTCCACATCCTTCTGTCCCTTCCACTCTCTAAAACTCAATGGAAAACATATCCTTGGTTGAGGATTAACAAAATTCATGTTTTAAATTACAATGTAAGGTTACCCCATTGCAGAGGTTTATAATGACTATTTTAAAATTATTAATAGAATTTTTCCAACAAATAAAGTATATTAAATCACATCTATAGACCAGACATAATTGGAGATATCCTGGTATAAAACTAAGTAGAATTGAAGAGGACCTGAAAGATCTTCATTCCTTTTTCTTTGTGTTTCTTTTCAAGAAGATATTTAATGCTCTTGGGTTTCCTAACACAGGATAAAAAGCACTAGAACATAAGAATCATGAACATCAATAAGCTATATTAATATTCCCTAATTACTTGGTTGTATATCCTATCAGTTTAAAAAACAAGTCTTATTCCCATTATAGTTCTACTTACTTATAAATTATGCTCATGTACCACTATATTTGCATAGTGTATATTATTCACATATAAAAATGCTTAAATCAAAACATTCAAAGTTTTACATTAAAAAACTAAATGTAAATTCAAGCTCTCTAACATTTTTTCCTAGCACAGTGATGCATGTTCTTGCACACCATTTGGTTAGCATACGTGAGACTTCCGAGACCATTACTCTAGATCAGTGATCTAGATGTTATTTCATTTGTTTAGTTTAACACATTAGATACCAATGTTTTATTTTCTCTATACTACTGACCACATAATGTGTGCATATTGTCCAATTTTTTTAAGTTAATACTCTGTTGACTTTCAAAATCTGGGAATTGAAGTTTTACTGGAAGATACCCTATAAAATAAAACTCTAATATGCAAATTGACCAAATTGAAGCATGACTGGTTGCTATGATACACACTAACAACCAGGGAGCAGATGCTCAATGCAGGAGCTGCCTCTTGCTAGTCAATGTGCTCCCACAGGGGGAACTCTGCTCAGCCAGAAGCCGGGCTGATAGCTGACGAGTGCAATGGCAGTGACTGGAGCCTCTCCTACCTCTGCTGCAGGAGGGCAGTAAGAAGCAAGGGGTCCCAGACTCTAAGAACCCTGGACTGCAAGAGGTTGTAGGCCAGGATGAAGAACCCCCATCCCCCCTGAGTGCACAAATCTCGTGCACCGGGCCTCTAGTGATATATATGTAAAGTAAATAGAATGAAGTCACACATGTGAAGCCGATGAAGTTTGCATTCAGATAATAACTATATCTATATTCTGAATAGATATTCATTATATCATAGGACAGTGGCACAGCTGTTCTACATGGTAACCAATGAGAAAACACTTTGAAAATGAAGCCTGGTTATGGAAGTTGTTCCTCAAGGAACAACTTACTGGTGACATTTCATGGGTCCCATTCCACCTGAAGTAGAACGGAAACTCTATATAAGAAATTAAACATACACACACACACACACACACCAAACAAACACATTTCTCACTAATAATGCTATATTATTTGTAAGTGTTTTTGGGGAAGAGCAAATATAACTACAGTAAATATGACCAAAGATGAGAATAGTCAGTTAACAGTCGTCTTAATTCAGATAGTCATAAAACTGAAAATCTAACTTGGAAAGGACATGCTACTGGGATGGTAATTGGGGATTAAAGATTTACCTTATTAATAGGACCCCTGTGTTTACACTCAGCCACTGTACTAAACTCCAGTGTGAAAAATAAAGGCAGAGCTACTCCTTAGAAATTCTGCTCACACGTAGTGTCTTAAAATTTTGAAGCCTTGTTCTCAGAATGTTAAGTAGTTCATTGACACTATTCGACAAGGTCATGCAAACAGAAATGTGCAGTCTCTTGAAATGTCAACTTGTTAACAATATTTTAATATATAACTCTTGTTTTCCAACACTAACAGGCCATGATTTTCTCCATTTGATGCATTTAATTTTCAGTAAATGCTTAAGTATATGCCCAGTACCAAAAAATGCATGCAAATATTTAGGACCAAATGTGTTTTCCATTGTGGAATCTACTTATTCTGGCACAGGAGGGTCTAAGAAAAAAGCAAAACATAATTGGACTGAGCCCTACTACATAATATGTGAATAGTGCCAACTCAAGCAAACTCAATATAACACAGGGCTTTCATTCCTCTGTAAAAACTATCATGGGAAAATTGAAGTTTTTAGGTTATCTATTTTAAAAGCATAAATTTTGTATTTCAGGTATTCTCATAGTGAGATATAAAGCAGAATTAAAACTTAGCACTCCAAGAATTTAAGGTATAATTTTCTATACGCTCTGTCAACCTCCTAAGAATACCTACATAGTCTAAGAAAAGTATAAAAAAGTGACCACATAATAAATGGTATATTGTTGTTCAAAAAATAGATATCAGAATATAGAAGAGGTGAAGTAGGAAGGCAGTAGGGAAGTTTTCCTAGGGGAAGTACAACTTAAAAGCAACACAGAATAAGGGTCAGTTTTCAAGGCGTGCTCTGTCGTGATCCCTGGGCTAGCAAGCTTTGCAGTAACTTTGGCTACACAGTGTTAGAAGACATGGCCTGCAGTTTAATTGTGATGTGAATGGAGTTTTTCAGGCATTGTACCATCTATGCTTTAAATACTCTCTTCCTTTTCAAAGCATCACAAAAGATTGGCCTTTCTTTGTGAGAGAAGAGTAATACCCTCAAGAACTTGAAAAGAAAGATATCAAACTCATAGGAGTCTATATTTAAAAAGACCATTTCTCTCTTGAATAGCTGCCCAGCATCAGTTGTATTCAGTGAAAGTGATATTGTCGCCTCTTTTCTAACCTGAACAATTTGTGGAGGATTCCTCTGTAAACTTTTTGCAGGAATTGTGTGTGCATGTGTGTGTGTGTGTGTGTGTGTATTTAGATTGATTTTCTAGTTGGATGTTGGATAAATTATCTTGTTATTTATATATGCAAACCAACATCTATTGAGTGTTTCAGTGTCATGATTGACTTTTAATTAAGATAGTTAAATTAGATGAGTATATTAAAAATATTTAAGTTGTAAAGATTTTCTAATGAATCCATCATGAAAGACAAAATTACATAATATTAAATATATACCATTTTGACACAGTTGCTTGGAGATTCACAGGCAAAACCAGTGAAAAAGAAGAAAGACTATATACCTGTCCACATGCAATAAAGACTGAGAGGTGTGTCCTATATGGAGATTGGAGCAGAGTTCTTCAACAAAAGTAAAACTCGCCCCCTTTTAAGTGCAGAAATAACACTTGGAAGATGCTATCAGAAACGAGGAAATAGAATACTGATTTTACAAAATATAAAGCAAAATGAAACCTAGAGAGGTAAAAAGAAAGGCAAGCAAACACTCATCCAGGGCCACAAAGTTAAAAATGCATCTTTATAGGTGAGGCTGGCACTTTAAGTTCAGAAATAGCAATTTAGACTATCTTTAAGGATGGTATACACTTACTCAGCAATGTTAGCTATCCAAGAGTGTTATTTTTGATAGTTGTTGAAAGTCTGCTTATTCCAATGAATATCTGTATGAATTTTAGAATAAGCTTATCAATTTCTAATAATAAGCTGGAATGTCACTGAAATTTTGTTGAATCTATAGATCAATTTGGGAAGAATTGCTATGTTAACAATACGGAGTGTTTCACACATGAAAAGGGTACATTTCTATACGGATTTAGGACTTCTTCAATTTTTCTTAGCATAGTTTTCTAGTGTTCAGATCTTTTACACTATTTCTTATATTTACCCTTATCTATTTTCTATTTCTGATACAAAGGCAATTTAACTTTTATGGACTAATCAAGATAGACTAGAAATGGAATGTATGCTCCTTTGGGAATATAAGTAATAAACAGTAAAGGAAGAAAGATAATTAGAAATTTTGAAATGGCAATGAGAAAACAGGTAGAGAGAAAAGAAGGAAATTTGGGATAGTATCTGTACTTACAAATAGCAGTCCAAGAAGATATTAATTATAAGGACAAATACAAATTTAATAAAAACACAGATATAATTTCTCTTCTTGAAAATAAGGGAAGAGATTCCTTCCCTTTGTCAGAACATGTACCTTAAAAAAACATATAATGTTAACCTAAAAATAAAAGGCCACAGTGAGAGGCAAAAAGCATTTATCTGAGGCTCAAAAGAATAGCTATTTGGGAAGCACTGATTCAGGCAGAAACCCAAATAGTGTTTTAATTAGGGGGTGAAGGCCAGGGATTTTTATGAAAATTGGAAGGGAAATAATTCCATAAGTGTGCCCCGCCAGCACTGCCAAGGGTGAACTTGAGGAGGGGCAGTGAAGGATTGAAGAAAAGACAGACAAGAGAATATAGCTGGGGCTTGGTAGATCTCCTGTGCCTGGATGAGACCACAAAAGACCCAGCCTGCAAACAGATGTTTTATTTTATAGTCTGATTTTTAAAAAAGGGTAGGTTAGCATGTATACAAATGTTCTTATTTTGGCAACACTTGCTGCTCCTCCCACAGCCCATTAGCTACTTAGGAAGGAATTAGGGAGGGCTACAAGGTCAGGCTTAATTATGCTAGGAGAGTTCTGCCTTCCAGGCTGGGACTTGATTATGGCCCTGCCACAGGTCAGCTGGAGGCTTGACCCCAGAGCCCCTCCCTACACCTAAGTACTAAAAAGGAATCTCTTGATGTTAATAAGTCTAGCATAAAATTTCTGTAGTTGTGCAAACCAGCTATTCCTGAGATATAAATGGTGGTGCCAATTCTAAAAAAATGTCTTTAATTTTTAGTCTGGTAGTCAGAATGTTTGTTTTTCTATTAGCTTTGCAAGCAGTTTTTGGAAATTCTATACTGGTTTGGCCCAGTCCAAAGGTTATTTTGCCCAATTTAAGCATTCCAAAGATTTGAGAAGTAAGACATATCAGGCAGTCCCTCTGGGATAGCAACTCTGACTCCATTTTGAAGTAGCTTCATTTATATTGTTTTTCACAGCAAGTTCATTCTCTCTTTTAAATTTATATTTCGGAAAACAAATAAAACTTTTTTAAAAAAAAGAACTGCAGGTTCTTGGAATAGCTTCCTCAAGAACCTGAAACCCATCTCTTCAAAAATGTAAATACTTCCCTATTTCCAAGTTTCGGTGGGATTATAGGAATTCATTTGGTGGGCAACTTAAACATTGCGGACAGGTCAGGAGAATTCTCATGTTTTCATATTACACAGTGTTTTACAAAGTATCCTACTTTAAAAAGATATTAGCTTGTAAGAACATGTAATAAATAACTTCAAAATACAATGGTATTTAATTTTAAGGTGTGCCTTTAACATTTATGTCAAACATTTTTTTGTCCAATAAAAACTTATTTTTTGTTCAATAGAAATTTATCTGGCCACTGGGTAAAGCTAGCACTAAAAGTACTGGCTCACAATGTGTTAAGTTGGAAAAGTGCCTTCTGTCATAAAGATATGAGTTTTTTTGAATGCTTGCTTTCTTTCTGTGTAAATTGAATTAATTAACATAGATCATCACCTCAATTATCAGATAAGTGAGGATGCTGTCAACCCCTCTTACTTGAGGGCTAGTTATTATTTACCTTGAGAATGTGTACCTATGTAATGGGTTGCATCTCTTTCTCTATATAAAAGTGTGAGATTACTTTATGTCTTTGAAATCTCTTAGAAGAGGGGTGGGAACATCTAGCTTGAGGGATCTACAGTTCGCAAAATCATTTGGTCTGGACCTGCCAAGGCATTAGGGGTGAATTAGTTAAATGTTTGACCAAATAAAGCAGCCTAATTTTTAAGTTGATAATTTTGTATGGCCTGTAAATGATGTTATAAATATCCAAATGGCCCCTGGCACAAAAAATTTCCTCATCCATGTGGAGATTGCCTGTGATGTGTATCTCATTCTTCTTTAACGTTTGACAGTGAAAATGTTCTCTTTCTCTACCAGCTTTGTGAATACACTTTCTGGGTTGTGAAAAGTTTTTAGTTTTTTGTGTGTTTTTTAAAAATATATTTTATTGATTTTTTTTACACAGAGGAAGGGACAGGGATAGAGAGTTAGAAACATCGATGAGAGAGAAACATCAATTCAGCTGCCTCCTGCACACCTCCTACCTGGGATGTGCTGGCAACCAAGGTACATGCCCTTGACTGGAATCGAACCTGGGGCCCTTCAGTCTGCAGGCCAACGCACTGTCCACTGAGCCAAACCGGTCAGGGCAATTTTTAGTTTTTTTTAAATTTGTATTTATCCAAATATATATATGCTGTAGAATTAACTGCATTAAGTGGGACACACATATGAAGCCCCAAAGAGGAGAAGGAGCTGTATATAGTTGAACAACTATAATAAAATTAGTGAAGTTGTTTGGCATTAGAGAAAAAGAGATGAAGTTGGAGAGGAAAGAGTTATATGACTACCTATGTTATGTAAGTACTAGAGGCCCGGTGCACAAAATTCGTGCACGGAGTGGGGGTGGTGGGTGGTGGTGGTGTCCCATAGACCAACCTGCACCCTTTCCAATCAGGGACCCTTTGAGGGATGTCCGACTGCCCATTTAGGCCCGATCCCACCGTTGGGATCGGGCCTAAACGGGCAGTCGACATCCCTTTCATAATCCAGGACTGCTGGCTCCTGACCTCTCAAATGCCGATTGCCCC
>PVJC01050733.1:0-11709 GCA_004026665.1 Murina feae | reverse complement strand
GGCGGCCTGCTTGGTGGGCTTCCCAGGCCCTTTGTGGGACATCGGGGAGCGGGTAAGAGGTGGCAGGGGGTCGGTGGCCTGCTTGGCAGCTGTCCAGGCCCTTGGAGGGGGATCGGGGAGCGGGAAAGAGGCAGCAGGGGGTCAGTGGCCTGCTTGGTGGGCTTCCCAGGCCCTTTGCGGGACACCAAGGAGCGGGAAAGCAAGGCTGCAGGGGCCGGGGTCCTGCTTGGCAGCTCCCCAGACCCCTGGGCGGCACTGGGAAGTGGGAAAGGAAGGCAGCAGGGGACGGGTGAGTGGGAAAGAGTTGGCGGCCTGCTTGGTGGCTTCCCAGGTCCCTTACGGGAATCAGGGAGCAGGAAAAGGCTGGCCTGACCACGAGGCGGGGTTTTCCCTGCTTTCTGGTGGCTGGAGGAAGATGGGCAGTAGGCAAGCTTGGGAGGCAGGCTGCACCCAGCCCTGGCCACAGCTCAAAAAAGAGAACAACAGGCAGGGGAGGGCAAGAGTCTGAGAGATCAACATAGAGGGGGTACCTGCTCCAAGCCTCCACAGTGTGCCTGGTGGCAGGTCCCCGGCAGGTAGACACACACAGGAGGATTGCTCCGAGCCTCAGATGCAGCTGGAGGCAGGTCCCCAGTGGCCACACACACATACACACACACACACACACAAGGCGTCTGTCAGACTGGGGCCATCATAGGACATCCACTGAGGGGTCCCATACTGTGAGAGGGCACAGGCTGGACTGAGGGACTCCCTCCAACCCGAGTGCACAAATTTTTGTGCACCAGGCCCCTAGTATCCTAATAAAAGGGTAATATGCAAATTGACCCTAACAGCAGAACCACTGGGAATGACTGGTCACTATGACACACACTGACCACTAGGGGGCAGACGCTCAATGCAGGAGCTGCCCCCTGGTGGTCAGTGCACTCCCACAGGGGGAGCTCTGCTCAGCCACAAGCCAGGCTGCCAGCTGCCAGCACAGTAATAAGGATGTCTGACTGCAGCTTAGGCTTGCTCCCCACTGGCAAGTGGACATTCCCCAAGGGCTTCCAGGCTGCCAGAAGGATGTCTGACTGCCAGCTTAGGCCTGATCCTCCAGGAAGCAGGCTTAAGCCAGCAGGTGGATATCCCCAGAGGGGTCCCAGATTGCAAGAGGGCACAGGCCAGGCTTGGCTGAGGGGCCCCTGTGAGTGCATTGGACCTCTAGTGTGTACACACACACACACACACACACACACACACACACACACATATATATGCTCTCTGATGACGTAAGACAGTATTCTGTGAAGTCATAAAAAAAGTCAGAATCACTTGTCAATTACTATCTTCTGCACATGCAACCACAGCTGCTAAGGTTATCAGAACAAGAAATCCCTGGTGTTTATTGCACAAAGCTTTTAACAGAACTTACCTTGACAATTTATTCCTAATCATCTCCCCCAGCTTAATACAATATTGCCACTTAACTTCATGACTCACATAGCTGTTTCAGGCACTACTTGGGGAATAAGTTTTAAGAGTTCAAGTAAATGCAAATGATGTTTTGCTACCTCTCCTCAAGAGATTTCACGTTAGAACGTAGACTATAACATTAAACTGTATTATGTGCATATAGTTTCTACAGATGTACATAACCTGGCATCTTTTGCAAGCACATAAGATAAACCTCAGCGTTTGCCTTATCACTCTAGCAGAGACCTACAATCTCGTGATGCTGAAAAGCACCAGATGTTATGAAATGTTCTGTCTGCTTGTTCCATAACGTTTACTGGATTCACCCCACCCATTTTCCAACCTTGGGAGAAACATCACTGAAGACGAGAGAGAAACTTATTTATTGCAAAAAGTGAAGCAGTTAGATGATCATCTCCCCACTGGGCCCACTAAAAGTCTTGGCTATCCACTTTTAGATCACTTTAAATGACCTTCCCCAATGACTAACTGGAAGGGGGAGCATTCGGGTGGCACACCTTGCATGGAAAGAATGCCAAGTTCCCTACCCTTGGGGCAGGAACTGTAAACAGGAAGTGCGAGTCATCTGACAGCATTTACCGCTGTGGGCAGAGCTGTGTCCTGTGGCCCATTATAGTTCAACTAGTGGCCTGGTGCACAAAATTTGTGCATGGGGGAGGGGGTGTTCCTCAGCCTGGCCTGCACCCTCTCCAATCTGGGACCCCTTGAAGGATGTCCTACTGCCAGTTTACAGGGATCAGGCCTAAACCGGCAGTCGGATAACCCTCTCGAAATCTGGGACTGCTGGCTCCTAACTGCTCACCTGCCTGCCTACCTGCCTGATTGCCCCTAACCACTCTGCCTGCAGGCCTGCTTGCCCCCAACTGCCCTCCGCCACCAGCCTGCTTGCCCCCAAATGTTCCCCCCCACCAGCCTGATCACTCCTAACTGACCCCTCCCTGTTGGCCTGCTTGTCCCCACCTTTCCTCCCCACTGATCTGCTTGCCCCCAACCAGCACCCCTGCTGGTCTGTTTACCCCCAACAGCGCCGGCCCCTCACCAGCTTGATCACCCACAACTTCCCTCCCCTCTTGGCCTCTAACCACCTCTATCTTGGATCCACCACCATGGCTTTGTCCAGAAGGACGTCCGGAAGGTCTCCTGGAAGGTCTCCCAGTCTAATTAGCATATTACTCTTTTATTAGTATAGATTCTGTTTTCCTCTCTTCCAGTGAAAATTCTTCATCTGGACCAATCTGCATCTGCAACAGGCTTTGCCACCACGAACCTGGTGCAATTCAGAGAAGGGGCTCTGTGAACCCCGGATGAAGTCCCAGGCCCTCCGGCTAACACTGGGTTCTTGCCCAGGAGAGATGGTCCAAGGTGCCAAATAATGTAGTGTTGCCAAGGGCAGAGCTGGTACATTAAAAAAAAAAAAAAAAGAGCCCTAACCGGTTTGGCTCAGTGGATAGAGCATCGGCCTGCGGACTGAAAGGTTCCAGGTTCGATTCCAGTCAAGGGCACATGCCTGGGTTGCAGGCACATCCCCAGTAGGGGGTGTGCAGGAGGCAGCTGGTCAATGTTTCTCTCTCATCGATGTTTCTAACTCTCTATCCCTCTCCTTTGCTCTCTGTAAAAGAAAAATTAATAAAAATATATTTTAAAAAATTTATTTTAAAAAATTGATTCCACAGAGTGAGGAAGGGAGATAGAGATAGAGAAAAATCAGTCAGCAGCCGCCTGTATGACCCCCACTGGGGACTGAGGCGGAAACCTGGGCATGTGCCCGCCTGCACATGGAACTGGTGACCTCTTGGTACATGGAATGACGTCCAACCCACTGAGCCACGGTCACGGTTAAAAGCATTTTTTAGGAAAGCAAAGACAGTGTTGAGGAGCACGGGCTTTGCAGTGGGGCTGCTAGCTTCTTGTTCCGTCCTTCCTCACGGAGGAGCTGTGTGACCTCGGCCGCGTGGCACGGCCTCTGACCCAAAGCACTTCACACGGCGTGTAGGACAGAAGAAACACTCCGACCCCACGCATGTACGACCATGAGTGTTTTCTTGTTTTTCACAGTAGAAGGCACTTGTTTACCATCCTTTTTTTAAGAAAAAGGAATCCTAAGTGAATGCATTGGTACTTACCTATTGTCAGGATGATACATGCTTATTTACAAAATCACTTCCTCACTTCTTCCGGAGCCTTCTCACCATGAGAATATTGCTGTTTGCTTACTTTAAAAATGGTGAGGGTTTCACAGGATTCCCTATTGTTAGCATATTCTTGCTGTGTTTTGAATCAGTTCTTTTACTTATTAGGTTTTTGGGAAGGGAGGCTTAGTAAATTTAAGTTCTGCTGCTTTTAATTATCTCTGTATCCTCTGCCAAAACTCCGGTGCCACAGTCCAGAGCGTTTGCACCCATGACACCACAGAGACACTGGACCAGCCCACTGTGCTTACCCTCTCCCCTGGGCACACATCCTGGCAGCTAATCCTCAGTGTTACCGCCTCCCACACCCACACGTGTGGCTGTTAGTTACGCCACTTACTGAGTTTCCTCTTCCTGAACTCATCTCCACACCTGTTGTAAAGAAAAATGAATACAGAGCAAGAACGCAGCAAAATCCCCAAACAAGGGCATTCTAATTTGGAACATTTTTAATTTTCCTGTGCCACATAACAATGAGAGCTACAGTGTGTCACCAATCTATAGTATAATTAACTTCTTGTCTTTTGTTCCTTATGAATTTACATATCCAATTATCCTTCTATTTACTTTCGCATGGTTTTGCTATGTTGACTAACACTTTTTTAACGAGAAAGTCTTAGTGGGTTTTGCGGTTCATTTGTAAGCAGCCAGCTGCTGAAGGCATTTCGGGATGAGGGGGTGCTCCTGCGCGGCGCTGGGAGGTGTGCCTGGCAGGACGGGGAGTACCCACGTTCCCTGCCCATCGGGACATCTGCAGAAGCAGATCACGTGGATGAAACAGCACAGTGTCGGGAAGATGCAGCAAAGCCGACTGCATGGAAACAGTGCCGATTTTCACCGTCCTCGCTCCCCTGCACTGGGCAGTGAGTCAAAGGCGGTGCCAATTCCATTCAGTTTTTGCCCCACTGAAATTTCTGCTTTGATTCTTTTGAGAACTCTTGCCTCAATTCCCACTTTTCCTGTCAAAGCCAACACGGTGAAGTCTCGGAAGAGGAGTCATTCTGATCGCACGAGGACAGCAACCTGTGGGGTCCCTGCAGCATCCAGTGTGGATGGAATAAACTCAGGACGTGCGCCAGGCGACTGTAGGGCTCTAGTCCTGGCCTCTTGGGTGAGGCTTGTATAGATGGCTAATTTATGTGCAAAGGTGACTTTTCTAGTAACCAAGAAGGCATACTCAGCTCTGACTTGTACCAACTGCATCACCAGCACAGGCCTCGGCATCTGACAGCTCCGCGTGAAGATGAGGTGCCTGCACAGCGCTGGTAGGAGGAGAGTTGTCTGCTTTGTTAGGAGGGTAAGGACATGACCTTCCTGTTGCCAAGCATCGGAGCCACGACTACAATTTAACTGATCAGATGCAGTTTGTTCCAGGAATTACCCAAGATTACACTTGAATACCAGTTGGGATTGAGGTCCATAGGCAGACACTCACCATACGCTGTGAGAAAACAATTTGATTTAAAAACAGAGAATCTGATTTAAAAACAGAGAATTTGAGATAGTTGAGAAACACGTCATTAGGAAAGTTTATTCAAACACTCATGCAGAGATATTCCAGCACTGTTTATTCTCTTATTCCCAGGCTCCAACCCTCATCCAGCCCCTTCTCTTTCTTAAAGGGAAGGCAGTTCTACTTCAAATGTAATTCAGAATAGGACCCAGCTCTCTGATTTATGCAAAGGACATAAATGCATAAGTCTGCCTGGATACTTCTTTATTCAGAAGCTGCTGTTTCTGGCAAAATTAAAAGACAGTGGAAATGGAAGTGACTGGATCATAACAGCAATCATTTTTCCTTCATTAAGTCCATCAGGTCACCTTCTATTCCCCTCTCACTCAGCTCGTCCAAACTGTAGTACCGATGAATGATCTTCTCAGCGGTGACCACCACGACTCGGACCCCATGGGTATCTTTGCCCAGCTGGCATCCGATGGCAGATGACACCACCATATCAAGGTTCCGGTAGGTACCCCCAGCATTCCTGTGGTAGTGGCCCGAGAACACAGCTTTGATACCTGAAGGGAAGGGAAAAAACATTAGGGGGCCAAGGATTTCCATTTAGGCTCCAATGTTTTCTTGTTTGAACAGTAATATATTATTATATTACACATATACTGTTATTCAGTGTATAATAATTAAAAGGCAGCATATGTGACATCCAGAATCTTCAAGGATAGATCATATATACAACCAGAGGCCCGATGCACAAAATTCGTGCAAGGGGCTTGGACTTCGCAGATGCAGCGGCTCGCATCGGCCCTCGCAGTCCCGGCTTCCTCTGGAAGGTTGTCCGGAAGGCTGTTCAGCCATCGGTCTAATTAGCATATTATGCTTTTATTATTATAGATGTTCTCATGTCTGTCCTAACAACTGGTCCAGGAAAGTATTAGGGAAAAACAGACAAGGAACAGAAGGTGAATATGATGGAGAGAGATGACGAAGGCTGAAGAAAATCTTTTGAGGGCATTATGAGAGCCATACGATCGATCGAAGTTACATGTCTATGAAAAATAATGTCGATGGAGTTCTAGTCAAGATGGAGCAGCGTGTTCAATATTTAATGTACATCTTCCCACCTCAAGCTTAAAGCAATGATGGATAACACATAAAAAAGAAAACCGAAGGACAGAGGCAACCTTAGCAGCCAAACGAATAATGCCATGGACCAGACACAAAACAGGAAGGCTGAGCAATGAGTGGGTTACTTTGCTTCTGGGAGTTAAGCCCTTATGGTAAGATAACCGGGACAGAAAGCACTTTCTGAGAGGAGGAAATGAAGCCTGACCCCAGTCTGAAATGGGGTGGCGGAAGTGCCTGTTTATGGGAGGAGAAGGAAGAAAACTGCTGCTTGTTGCTCGATGGCCGGGGCCAGGGCAATGCCGTGCTGGTATGTTAAACAAGTATCTTGCACATGTGCCCCCCCCAACACACACACAAGACCTGATTTGTAATGTTCCCTAATCTCCATGATTTGAACACTCTTATGGCCATTTTCCAATGACCAACAGGATGTTGAACGGGAGCGGGAAGAGATGCCTCGAGCACCACACTAAAGTGTTTCCACTACATGGACACAAAGGCTGCGACCTTGAGAGCATGGATGTTCATAATGTATGGCAAGATAATCGGAAAACGCTAAGCTCTGAGTATTTATCACCTTTACTGTTTAATATAATTTACTGAATGGTGAGTTCATATAATTAAACAATGGCTGTTCAACACCAGCTCACAAGATTCCTTAAAATTTAACCATTGATTTTTGTGAGCTGACAGGAGCTGTCTCTAACACTCCACTGGGCTAGGGCTTATAGCAGCCTATGGGTCTAGGAAGGAAGGAAGACACAGGCTCAAGTCTAGGAACTGAAACACATTTTCCCAATAATACTGTGGGGAAAGGGCGCTAAATCACTGTTATAAGGCCTGGTCCTGGATGGTGGCTGGGGTGGAAGTAACCAAAACCATAGACTGGGAGAAGTTAGCCAGAGAAATTAAGAGAAAAACAAAACCAAGAAGTCTCTTACTCAAACTGAAACTGAAATCAAAAAATTCCACCACCCATGAAGAAATCTCATGCTAATTAATAAGATGGTCTACAAACTCTTCAATTAGAAACACAAATTCATTCCAGATTAAATCAATGATATAAAACTGCCTGGGAAATATTTTAAATAAATGGGCTAATTTAAGTAAAAGACTAATACCCATACTTGTTATGAAGCAAAACAGGCATAAATTGAATGAGAATAGTTGATAATGAAAATTTAGAAATGGCGGACATAAAAGACATTACCATAAAAATTTAAAACAAAAGCAACTCTCAACAAGTGGCATACATTCTAGACTTGTCACTAATCAAAGATCTCATGTGATATCAGTGAATGAAAAGGTAGAACTGAGGAACTGAACTGAAGACGACACCGAGATCCAGACACAAGTGACATGAACAAGCAGTTCAAAGAACCCAAAAGATAGATTATGAGGTGTCAGTGGGTTCTCAAGAGAAACTGAACAGGGGAACGAGTAGATAGTGGTAAGACTAATTTGAAGAAATAATAGCTGAGAGCTTTTCATATTAAGGAAAATTGTAGAGCATGAAAGAGAGAAAAGCTTAAGGTAACAGTAAAATATTACAAAGGAATGACAATTAGATAGGGGCATCTGAGCAATAACAGAATCAAGGCGTTTTATCTTCAAAATGGAGAGGGAAAAGAACTACACACCTCAAATTTTATACCTAGCTAAACCATCATTCAAGTTTAAGGGCAAAATAAATACATGTTTGGACACATAAAGACTAAAAGTTTACCTCTTCCAAACCTTCACTAAAAAGACATAAATAAATGGAAGGTTATACCCACTTGTGGAATGAAAAGATTAATATTGTTAAAATGTCTTTACTACCTAAAGCAATACACAGACTCAATATAATCCCTATTAAAATACAAGTGGTATTCTTCTCAGAATTGGAATAACTAATCATAAAATTTATATGACACAACAGACCCTGATTAGCCAAAGAAATTTTGAGAAAGAACAAAGTGGGAGGTATTATGCTACTCGATATCAAACTATACTACATCACTACAATAATCAGAACAACATAGTACTGGCATAAAAACAGATATATAGATCAATGGACTAGGAAAGAGAGCCTAGAAATAAATACTTGCTTACATGGACAATCAATCTATGACAACAGAGGTAAGGATATTCAATGGCATAAAGACAGTCTCTTCATTAGGTGACTTTGGGAAAACTAGACAGATACAAGCAAAAAAAAAAAAAAAGAAAGAAAGAAAGAAACTAGATCACCTTCTTATATAAAAAATAAACAGAAAATAAATGAAGGACTTAAATGTAAGACCTGAAACGTTAAAATTCCTAGAAGAAAACATAGGCAAGTAAACTCTCTGACATCACTCATAGCAACATTTTTTTCTGGATATGTCTCATCAAGCAAAGAAAACAAAAGAAAAAAAAAAACAAAGGGGACTTCATCACGCTAAAATGTTTTTGCACAATGAAGGAAACCATCAACAAAACAAAAAAACAACCTACTGAATGGAAGAAGATATTTGTCCATGACACATCAGATAAGGGGTTAATATCCAAAATATATAAGGAACTCATACAAGGGAACACTAAAAATAAAAAACAAATCAAATCCCATTAAAAAATGGAAAGTGTACCTCAACAGACATTTCTCCCAAGAGGACACACAGATGGCCAACAAATGAAAAGATGCTCAGCATTACTAATCATCAGGGAAATGCAAATTAAAGCCACAAGGTATCGTCTCACACTGGTCAGAATGGCTATCATCGATTAATCAACAAATAAGTTGTGGAGAGGGAACCCTCATACACTGTTGTGGATGGGATTATAAACTGGTACAACCACTGTAGAAACAGTACAGAGATTCCTCAAAAAATTAAAAATAGAGCTGCTATATGATCCATCAGTTCTACTTCTGGGTATTTATCCGAAGAAACAAAATTACCTATTCAAAAAGATATATGCATCTCTACATTTATTACAGTATTTCCAGCAATAGCCAAGATATGAAAGCAACCTAGATGTCCATCAGTAGATGAATGAATAAAGAAGAGTTGGATGTACATGCAAAGAAATATCATCTTATCTAATAAAAGTGTAATATTGAAATTGACCGTTTCTTCGGGACGCATAAGCCATGTCCACTAGCCAATCAGAGCGGCTGTATGCAAATTAACCCAGCCAAGATGGAAGCCGGCACTCATGGAGCTGAGTAAACAGGCAGCTTCCATTGCAGCCAGAGTAAAACTGTTGGCCGGCCCCTGGGTTTCTCCCAGCTCCAGGCAACAACGTATTTGCAACATTGTCTCAATTATAGAAGGCTCAGAGTTGAAGCAAACAGCAGTCCTGCCTGTGAATACTAAGGCAACATTGTCTCAATTATAGAAGCCAAGCAGGCAGGAGGCTTCGTTACCTTAAAGGAACAGTGTATCAATTATAGAAGATAAACAAACCTCAGAAACCTGCTTCCAGCTAGCCTTGCTGAGACATTGGGTCAATGGGAGCTGTGGGCAGCCTAAAAGCCAGAAAATGCCCCTCAGCCCATCACCCAGGCTGGCCACACCCCAATGGGGTGAGGGACCCCACTGGGGGGCTTGGCCTGCCTGCAAACAGCCATCAGCTTCTCACCCAGGCTGGCCAGGTACCCCAGTAGGGACCCAAAACCTGAAGGGGCTGTGGGGAGCCTGAAAGTCTGAAAATGGCCCTCAGACCCGCACCCAGGCTGGCCACACCCCCATGGGGTCAGGGTCCCCACTGGGGGGCTTGGCCAGCCTGCAAACAGCCATCAGCCACTCACCCAGGCTGGCCAGGCACACCAGCAGGTGGACATCCCCCAAGGGGTTCCAGACTGCGAGAGGGCACAGGCCGGGCTGAGGGACCTCCCGAGTGCACAAATGTTTGTGCACTGGGCCCCTAGTTTGGGTATATAAAAAGGATGAAATTTATCATTTGAGGTAACATGGATGGACCTACAGAGTATTATGCTAAGTGAAATAAGTCAAATAGAGAAAGACAAACACCACAAAATTTCACTTATATGTGGAATCCAAAACAAAATAAATGGACGAAAAAGAAACAGACCCATAGATATAGGGAACAAGCTGATGGCTGCCAAAGAGTAAGAGAAGTGAAGGAATGAGAAAACAAAAAAGTTGTATCTCATGTAAAATATAATGAATTTGCTTTCATAAAAAAATTTAAAAACTGGAAAAGAACATTATCAAGAAAATGAAAAGATATGTCATGGAATGGGAGAAAATATTTGAAAATCATATATCTGATAAGGGCCTAATATCCAGAAAATAAAAAAGAACTCTTTCAATTCAACAATAAAAAGAAATAATCAGAATGGCTTGTGGCCACCATTTAGGGGACAGAGAAAGCACAGGCTTCTCGAGTGGGATTAAATCTCGCCACAAAGTACCCAGAAACCAGCTAAGATAGATCTCAAAATGACACCCTGCCCCGCCTTCTACTGTGTTTGTATCAAGTATAGTCTTTAACAATTTGTACAATTTTTTTTTTTTGCATTTACAGGAAACTTAAAGATCATTTATAAAAGATTACAACTCTTTTAGGAATTATTTGGTTTTGCACATTAACAGGCCCATATTAGCTCTTGACAACCTTCAGTTCATCACAATCTAGTACGGTGCATAACAGAATATACAACTACTTTAAAAATAAAACATAGCTTTGACCTGAGTAGGGAAGTAAATGGGATTTCTTACTCTGGTTTATTGTGAGGCGCTTTAAGTGTGATGTCAGAAGCTTTCGTTAGATCAACTAAAATGCAGAGCAAAAGAGAATGGAGAGAATTGACCGGGAGCTCGCATCTGCCGTGGCTAAATCTTTAATTACCTTTGGTGGCTGGTGGAATAATGTTGGAACAAAGATATGAACCTCTGGCCATATTTTGCTCTGCTTTTCCCAAGATTAAGAATTCTGGGAGAACATTAAGAATGAGATTGCAAGAGAAAATTGTCACTCTGAATCTTTTTTTTTTAAATTACATAAAGCTTTACAAAGAGTAGTACATATATCTCTTTTTCCCCCTGCCCTTCCCCCCGCCTCCTCTATCCCCCAGTGTTTTGTGTCCATTGGTTATGCTTAAATGCATACATAAAAGTCCCTTGGCTGATCTGTTACCCTCCCACCAACCCTCCCTGTCCTTGTTGCTGTAATTTGACAGTCTGTTTGATGCTGCTCTGCCTCTGTATCTATTTTTGTTCACCAGTTTATAATGGTTATTATCATCCATAGATGAGTGAGGACATGTGATATTTTTCTTTCATTGACTGGCTTATTTCACTTAGCATTATGTTCTCCAGCTCCATCCATATGCCTGCAAATGCTAAGAACTCCTTCCTTTTTACAGCAGCATAGTATTCCATTGTGTAGATGTACCACAGTTTTCTAATCCGTTCATCTGCTGATGGGCACTTAGGCTCTTTCCAAATCTTAGCTATGGTAAATTGTGCT
>PVJC01050732.1:0-11699 GCA_004026665.1 Murina feae | reverse complement strand
GAGGAGGAGGAGGAGGAGGAGGAGGAGGAGGAGGAGGAGGACCTGATTAGGTGCCCAACCTGATGGCCGAGAGCTGGGGAGGGTCATGGAAGGGAAGGCACCTCCGTGAGCAGACGGCAGGTGGCCCGACTGCCCGGGCAAGCACTCTGTCCCCATGTCTTCACCATCTTCTGGGTGACCTTTCGGCCACTTGCCCCAGCGGTAGCCCCAGCGGTAGCCCCAGCTGTCCTAGGTCTGAAGCAACCTTGTCCTCTCCCTCCAGCATCACACACTGCATGTGAGCTCCCACCTCTTGCCTCCTGAATTGACCTCCTTCCCCTAAAAGCACCATCGGCACCAGGTGTCTCTTCCCTGTTAACAAGCGGCTCTCATTGCAAATGGGAGGCAGTGAAGGCCACTGGGAAACGCCTCCCGCTCACTTTAATCACAAACCGCCGCGAACTAGCCAAACAGCGTGTACCATACAAGGACACCACCGCACGCAAGCTCGAGAGATGTCAGTGAAGCTTTAGGCTCAAGCTGAGCAGGGAGGTGATTGTGAAAGGCTCCTTGTGGCACCCACAAGTCGTATGGAAAGAACCTGGGCTTCCTGTCATCTGTACTGAATGAAAGTTTGAAAACAGGGCCTAGATTGCCCCTCCAAGGAGCCTCATCTCGAGTCTGAGCACCCCTCAGTGAACGTACAGCAATTCAGAAGCGGATGCCAACTCATCTATCTTAGAGAAGTTTGCTAGGCTGGGGGCCCGGAGGTGCAGAACAGAATCCTCATTTAGTCTGTTTATGGCAATATTTGCAGTCATTTTAGGGTGTAGGAAGTTCGTCACTTTCAGCAGGTGAGAAGCCATAGTTAAAGCACTAACCGTTTTCCAGTTGTCCGCCTGCTGCGTTTGTTTGTGAGACGGTAAGCGGCCCGTGACAGGAGGTCCGGGAGGATGGGCTGGTCACAGTCTGTTTCCCTGAGGAATCATGCTTGAGTTGTAAGTCAGGTTTCAGAATTTAAAAGGAGCAGGAGAGAGCTTGTGGTCAAGCTGTCGGCGTTGGAAAATGCAGGACTCACATCTTCCCACAACCAAGTCAAAATTACACCTGGACACGGAACACCCCTCATTCAGAACCACCTGGATTCTAGCTGAATAGGAGGCCTACAGCTAGGGACTTGAAGAAGCCGGCCACACGGAGACAGGTAAAGGCGCTGACATGCTGAGAGGGCTGGTCCCACACTCACGTGTGGCAGATAAAACTCAGGAGGGAGCCCAGCCGGTGTGGCTCAGGGATTGAGCACTGACCTATTGACCAGGAGGTCAGGGTTCGATTCCCAGTCAGGGCACAGGCCCTGGTTGCGGGCTCGATCCCCAGTGTGGGGCGTGCTGGAGGCAGCTGATCCATGATTCTCTCTCGTCATTGATGTTTCTCTCTCTTTCTCTCTCCCTCTCCCTTTCTCTCTGCAATCAGTAAAAATATAGTTTAAAAAAATCAAGAGGATATCTTGGCTGTGGAGGTGTCCCGCCCAGCCCAGGGTCCCAGCCTTACACCAGGCCCCCCAGTCCAGGGTCCCAGTGCCAGGAAGAAAATTCCCCATAAATTCTGGCTGTAAAAAACCAATGAGGATGTGGCTGAGTGACATGGAGGCTGCTGCAGTCCCAGGAAGTTCCTCTTAAAGAGTCCAGGCACGGACTTACTCGGATTCACTCCCTCATACCTCATAGCTCCAGCACTGGGGCAGCAGCTGGCCAGGCATCAGGGCCATTAGGGGAGGAACTGAATGGGTTAAGTGCTCCAAACAAAGGACATACAGTAGCTGAATATGTAACAAGGCCCTTACCTACGCTGTCCACAAGAGACTGACTTCAGAGCCACAGACACATACAGACTGAAAGGCAAGGGGCGGAAAAAGAGGTTTCATAAAAATGAAAACAAACAGAAAGCTGGGGTAGCGATGCTTATGCCAGACAAAATAGACATGAAAACAAAATTTGCAGAAAGAGCTCAACAAACATTGGCTGAATGCACGGGGCTCTCTCTTTTGACCCCGCCCCACAACCCATGTGGCTACTAGCAAATGCCAGGAGGCAGCCACTCAGTACCCGCCCATCCCCGGTCATTGGGGGGAAATAAGAGTCCAGGTTCCAGCCCCTGAGCAGAATCTCTTTTATTAAAAAGATGATCTGTCATCACCCAGTTCCCTGGAGCAGAAATGCTGTCACTCATCGTGGGCGCTTACAAAGAGGTGGGAGGCCCCGGAACCTTCCTGGGACCGGGACCTTGCTCTGGTGACGAAACACCTTGGTAAGAGAATGGCCCGGGGTTGTCCCTCATGGTAACCACCCCCTCACCCCTTTCAAGCGGAAGGACTGGGCTGTGAAGTGAGTCCCTGTGGCTGCTAGTCCCGCGCTCCTTGCCCTGCGCTGGCTCCCATCCCTGTGGCAGGGCTGGCCCCCAGGGAGGGCTCTCGGCCAGATAGCGGGCTGCCTGCAGGAACCTGGGCTCGGCTTCTGGCCCCGCACAGGCCCGGCCGAGCAGAAGCTCAGGGTGGGCAGCTGCGCTGGGAAGATTTTCTCTCTAGTTCTGCGCCGACTCCAGCTGGTTGAGTCGCTTGACGATCATGCTGTTGAGTTTCTTGAGCTCGTCTATGTCCCTCCCCTCAGCAGCCAGTCTTCTCGACACGTTGTCCATCTTGCTTCCGGTCTGAACTTCGAGATGGAAAACAGGGTGTTACAAGGGAGTCAGGGCCCCGAGTTGGCGCTCGGCTGAGCCCTGACCAGCCCTCTGGGCGAACACCCTGCTCCAACAGCTCATGCAACCCAGAGGCTGGGAGAGGATGGCCAAGGACTGATGTTACCCGCCAGGTGACTTAATCGTACAACCTCTTGGGGCCAGCCTGCATGACCTTGGGGCCAGCCTGCATGACCTTGGGGCCAGCCTGTGCGACCTTGGGCGTGGAGTGTGCCCAGAGCCACAGGTCTAGGTTGGAATCCCAGTGCTGCTGGGAGAACATGGGGAGCGGAGCTCTCTAGACCGAGGTCTTTCGTCAGTAAAAGTGAAGTGCCAGGCACCACCTCCAGGCGCAGAGCAAAGGCTGCAGTTACTGATTCAGGGTCTGGACAGAGTCTTCGTCCAATAAAAAGACTCTTCTTTCTTGAGTCTTCTTTCTGTTTCTCAGTACGACTTTGCCCCCAAGAGGAAACACTAGAAGCCAATATAAAGTAAACCCTCTTCACACAAGAGGCGCATAATAGCAGCACTAAGGTGTGTGGTCCCTGAGGCCTGTGAGTCCCCTCCAGCACTTGTTAGCTGTGTGGCCATGGGCACATTAACCTGCATTCAGCACACAGACCAAGTGCTGGGATGCGGCCTGGATGCAGTGAGCCCCCAGTGTACCGCAGCATCTTAGGGGCTTCATCCTTCAGCCACTGCCTCTCACCCACAGAAGGAAGAAGCCGGGGGGTGGGGAGGGGCACACCTCTAGGCACACCTGACAGTCCCAGGGGTTGAACTAGTCACCAGCCCCGGTGGGTGTGGTGGGGTCGGAGCGAAAGCACCCGTTTATGTTGGGGTCACCTTCCGGAAGAGTCATCCACATGGAAGGGGTCAGAAACTGCCTGTGACCCTGCACTACAGACTTGAGTTCATGGACAAACCTGTGCGCTGGGCCAGGAAACCTCGAGTGAACTAGAGTAAACTACCCACCGGCTGACAGCGGGGCCTCCGAGGGGGGATCTGAGCCTGAAGAAATGTGTTGACTCACATGTTCCTGAACCTCTGGCCCCAAGGCTCACTCTGCGCCTTCGCCACCAGCTACGAAGTAAGTGCAGGTAAGCGCGCACCAGCAGTGAAATGGGGGGTGTACTTACTTATGAGGAAGGTCACCAAGGCGACCAGCACCAGGCTGACCATCAGCGCGAGGACCAGCCCCAGAAAGAGCAGGCGGGAGCTCCCATCGCCCGAGCGAGTGCCAGCCTCCAGGGTTTTCTCCTCCGGCGCTAACACAAAACAACACCCATCACAGAGACCCCCCTCAACCGCGCCGCCCCCCCCCCCACACACACACAGGCAGTCAGCGGGACTGGGCATCCCACTATCCAGGACCTGATCACTCTGCAGAGGTGTAGCCGGACCATCAATGGGCCCCTGCTGCTGTCACCACTTGAGCCAATTAAGCAGAGAAGGGTTGGCTTCCCACCCATCCCTCCTCTGTCACCCCCTCGACAGCTTTGCTCCCTAATCAAAGCAGCAGCACCTCCTTTCCCCGGGACTGGCTGCGGTTAGAACAGGTGAGAACTCTGAATGCTTTACAGCAAAGAGAGAAGCGAGACTTGCAAGGAGCCTAGAGCGCTGTAAATTGGCGCGGAAAGAGTTGAGAGTTTAGAGTGCACATGAGGCAGACGCCACGCGGCAGCAAGGCCTGTGCGGAAAGCCGGCCTGTACGCGGGACAAGGCGAGGCCCAGCGCCACCTGCAGGGGCCCGCACCATGCACGGGACGAGCTGCGCCCTCAGTGATCTGCAGGTCGCTTTGCTTTGCTGTCTCTCCCCTGCCCTTTCACTCTAGCCCTTCAACTGGGGCCACTTGACATTTGTCAGGAGAAAATAACGTTGACCTTTTTGCCCAACAAAGTTTTACTGTTTTTAAAAATTTGATGGACGTGTGGAACGTTTTCTCAGCCGTTCGCCATGAAGTGAGGGTGTCTGGGGAAGGGGGCGCTCTGGGGACCTGCCTGCGGTCTCCTCCTGGCCCGGCAGGGGATTCTCAGACAAGAGCTCTCACTCAGAAGCCAGGAAAGCCCATCGCCCGCCGCGGGCTTTCGGAGCAAAAGCAAGTGTGGCCCAGTCGTCCATGCATCTCTGAACAAGCCTTTGAGGCCCTCCAGCCCTCCCGCACCCCCAGCCCAGGCGAGCAGCGGCCCTTCTCAGGGGCTGTGGAGTTGGGAGCCCACGGGTCAGGGTGCACACGTACGGAGCAGGTGCTGGGACCCCGAGGGGCAGAAGTTAAGTCTGTGCAGGTCGTTGATGGAGTCCACAACATACAGCTTCCTGTCCTCAGGGATGGGGATGCTGCGGGAGCCCGAGTCCCGGGGGGTGCGGTGCATGGTCCCTGGAAGAAAGCACCGCGTCAGCCGTGAGCTGGAGACTGGCCTAGCGTGCGGCTGGAGAAAGGCAGCCCACGGGCAGCAGACAAGCCAGCAGAACCTGTCCCACCCCACCCCACATACACACACACATAGTATTTCCAGCGGAAGGTCTGGGGAAGCCATGCTTGTCCAGAGAAAATGTTTCTTTTGGGGACACCTTTGTACTGTCCTTTGCCCCCCAGGAGGCTGGGCGGCTGGTGTGCAGCGCTTCCTATACCCTGCACACCCTCTCCTCCTCCCCTGGTTTCCCCATCCTGCCTGTATTTTTTCCTGCCCCCACCCTTTTACTTTGTAATCTATATATATAAAAGCCTAAGCGACCATCCGACCATTCGACCAGTAGCTAGGATGTCCCTTGGCCTGGCCTGCAGGGATAGGCCGAAACCGGCAGTCCGACATCCCCCAAGGGGTCCCGGATTATGAGAGGGCACAGGAAGGGCGCAAGAGTAACAATCGATGGCGCTGAGGCCCCTTTGTTCGAGGATCATCACTCCATGCACCGGGCCTCTAGTTGATTGTAAAATATTTCCCTTTTATCACACTGTTCACATTCGGGTGAGATGACTCAAAGCCTTTGTGTCCAAATGTCGGGGAAGAGCAAAGGCAGCTATCGGAAGAGGAGAATGTGGCTGTAAACCTTCCTAATCGCATGAGGGCGCCTGTTCTCCCTCAGGACAGCATCTGAGTCTCCACCTGAAATGTGCTCCTTGTTTCCTTTTTATTGAACGTGTTGGGGTGACACTGGCTGACACAATTATGCAGGGCTCGGTGCTCACTTCCACAGCGATCACCTGTGCACTGTCTTGTGTGTTCGCCACCCCAAGTCAAGTCTCCATCATGGTTTATGTCCCTAGACCTTCTTCCACCCCCCTCCAGTCCCCCTCCAGCAATCACCACACTATTGTCCATGTCCGTGAATTTTTTCCTTTTCTGTTTAACCTCTCCCCGCACCTACTCTCCCCCAGCTCCCCTCTCCCCCCAACTGTCAGCCTACTCTCTCTCTATGAGTCTGTCTGTTCGGCTTGTTGGTTCATTTTGTTCATTAGCTTCCACCTATGAGTGCGATCACATGGTGCTTGTCTTCCTCTGACTGGCTTATTTCACTTAACACAATGCTCTCCAGGTCCCTCGTGTCTCCACAAAGGGTTAGGTTTCCTTCGCTTTGCAGCTGAGTGCTACTTCACTGTGTGAATGTCCTGCAGCCTTTTCACACATTTTTTTGCGGGAATCGAGTAAAAGCGGATCCACCAGGGAGACTGTCGATGGACATGAGGAAACATACATTGGAACCTCTAGTTGGAACCGGCAAAAATAAAAATGTTTTACGTCGTTGTCGTGTGTGTGCCGCTCATAAACGACGCAGTGAAACGCGGTACATGTGCAAGTTTTGTAATGTACCCCTGCACAAAGGAAAGTGTTTCGAACGCTGCCACACAGTGAAGCACGCGATTTGGGGGAAAATGCCCGCTTACAAAGTGTTCACCTGCGGATGGGCACTTGGGCTGCCTCCGCATCCTGGCTACTGTGATTGTGTTCTGTAGCCACTGCAGGTGGCAGTGGTCCTTGGGACAAACCCGAGAAGCCAAGACCTCAGAGAGGAACCCTGTGGCGTGGGAAGCGATCCAGGACCTCTGAGGTGTCCCCCGAGCTTCCTCAGACGGAGGCCACAGACATCACAAGTCCTCTTCAGGTGGAGGTACACACCACAGGTAATATTCCCTGATGACGGCATCACTTCAAGCAACACTGAGAGCCCGAACGGATTAAAGGTCTATTTTAAGGTGCTCTCTGATAGACAGAGGCCTTGTGGCCTTTGAATTAATTATGTGAAAAGAAGGGACCCGGCTGGCGTGGGTCAGTGGTTGAGTTTGACCTATGAACCAGGAGGTCACAGTTCAGTTCCTGGTCAGGGCATGAGCTCGAGTTGAGGGCTCAATCCCCAGTAGGGGGCGTGCAGGAGGCAGCCCATCGATGAGTCTCTCTCATCATTGGTGTTTCTGTCTCTCTCTCCCTCTCCCTTCTTCTCTCTGAAAACCAATAAAAACATATTTAAAATGCCTCTGCTTTTTAAAGAAGCGAAAGTAGCATCCTATAGAACAAAGGGGCCTCAGAGCCATCCATTGTTAGCTTTTACAGATGAACCCCGGTCCTGGCCGATGGCATGGTCACAGGTGTCTAAACGATGCCTCTGGGAATGTTTTAGACTTTATTGCCTCTTTATACTTTATTAACCCAAAGGCTCGTGTTTGATGAGGAACAGAGTTCCTGTGAGTCGCATCGAGGATCCTCACTCCACACTCGGCTTCTATTTTAGGCGTGTGACTCAGTGAGATTCATTTGCTTCGCTTTGGGATCTGACTTCATATCCTGGATCCCGAGCTCCCCCTCTAGGGATGTAATTACAGTATTTAAATCTCAGACGGGCTTCATCCACGTTTGCGAAGCAGAGAACTAGCTAGAACATGGTGACCACAAAAACCGCCTGAAGACCAGAACAGATCATAAATCTCCACGTTCCTTGGCCTGGCTACAGACTCCAAGGGTGACTCAGAACCACACCAAACCCCACAGCGCGGGGCCTGGCGCAGAGCGAGTCCTGAAGTGCTCTGAGGGGAAGGATCGCGGTGTAGAAAGACGCTGTCTCGGGGCATTTTTAACTGAACTGCAGCGAGCGAATGGCAAATCAAGAATCAGCAGAGAAAGCTGTGCTGGGTGTGCACGTGGTCGCCAAGATCCTGCGTGGGACTCACACGCCCTAACACGGCCCGCAGCTGTATGACCCGGCTCCTGCTGGCTTTGCTTGTCTACATGAGTGCCTCTGGGAAGGACCTGAGGGCAGGGGAAGCAGCCACTAAATTCTGCATCGCTCCAGCCGGACCCTCCGCCCTCCTCCCAGGGCAAGCTTGTTTGCTGAGTAAATGGTTGACCATAGCAGCTCCTCTTCGGGGAGCCCTCTCCAGTCCCTCCAGCTGACGCCTGTAAGTGAATTCCTCTGCTTTAGGTCACGCGAACAGCTGACAGTTAAGTCCGTCACGTAGGAATGCTTGACTGCCCACACGTGAAGACTGTGACAAAGCTAGTTGTCGGCGAAAAATGGGCGCTGCCGTCTATGTTTTCCCACAGGCCCTTGGCATCAAAGCCCACAAGTAACTCGCTAAGGCTGCTGCAGGATGTCGGAATGGCTGTGACGGCTGGATGCGGAGAAACAGGGAGCTCATGGAGGGAGTCGCTGACGCCTCCTTTGAGTCCTTTTCAGAGTCTCTGCCTGGTCGCATGCAGCGTCGCGGTCATTCTCTCCGAAGCTGAAGGCACAGAGCACATGCAGCCAAAGGCGCCCCAGCAAGAAGTCACATCCCCTCTCCGTAGTGTAGCCGCATGCATGTCACTTACAAACACAGCTGACTGCCAGGTCACCAGGAAACAAAGTCCCAACTACTCAGAGGCAACAAGAAATCTGTCTAGAAATTCGAGTCCTCCCTCGGCTCCGCCCCCCCGCCCCCCCAGCCCTGCCAGGCCGCATACCCAGCTGGAGCTGCCGCCCGGCATTTGGTGGTGACCCTGGCAGCGGGCGGCTCCAGGCCCGACTCCCTCCCGGTGTCCCAGGGTTAGTAACTGAGCCCCGAACCCAGGCTGGAGAGAGCAGCATGGGGCGCGCACTGAGGCTCTTACTGAAGTCGGTGTCCTTATTTGGCCGCTGTGACCCCGGGGGCCGGCCCGACTCCAGCAGGGCGGCCGGCGTGCTCCCCGAGACAAACATCCGAGCTGAGCCCGGCTCGCACAGGCCTCTGCCCAGCAGTGCACGGGCAGCCAAGGTGACATTGGGACTAGCGGTGGCAGGAGGGCGGCGGGCGCTGCTGGGAGCTGGCGGCGGCGAGGGGAGGAGTGTGTGGCCGCACACCCACCAGGGCAGGCAGGGGAAGCACTTGTCTCACCAGAGCTCTGAGCCCTCTTTCCTCTCTCTCTCTCTCTCTCTCTCTCTCTCTCTCTCTCTCACACACACACACACACACACACACACACACACACACACGCCCGCGCCAAGCAGGTCTGCCTCCTGCTGGACAAGGAGGGAGCTGCAGTGAGAGACAGCCCACAGCCCACCGGCCCCTGCAGGGGCCAAGGACTGAGGGGTAGTAGGATGTAGCAGGATGCGCAGTCTTTAGACTCCTACCTCCCATCGCTGGGAGCACAGACAGGACGTCCCTGGAACTCACATCAGGAATGTTTGCGTCACAAAACTTCTGGTGCATCTATATTCACTTTGGACCCCCTCTACCTTCGGGGTAAAGGCTAGCGTTTTCTTTCGTTTTTTAAAAAATATTTATTTATTTCAGAGAAGAAGGAAAAGGGAAACTTCAATGAGAATCATTGATCGGCTGCCTCTTGCATGCCCCCTACTGGGATAGAGCCTGCAACCTGGGCATGTACCCTTGACTGGAATCGAACCTGGAACCCTTGTCAGTAGGCTGACGCTGTCCACTGAGCCACACTGGCCAGGGCCGGATGTGTCATCCATACTTAGGGTCAATTCAAAAGTACATTTTATGTGGAAAAGTTATCTCCAATTTCTTAACAAGTGGAAGTGCTTAACTGTTGTGCTGTTTTAAAGATAGTCTCCAAGCTCCCTGTTCTGCCTCACGCCATCCTTCGAAGAGACGACGGAGGGTCTGTGGAGCCACTGCCTGTTTGCTGGCTTCCGGACCTGACACCCCACCCTGGAAGCATTATTACCCCATCTCAGGATCTGACACCCCCACCCCCACCCAGGAGGCATTACCCCACCTCAAGAGATGGAGACCAAGCCCTAGTTGGGGCTCCACCAGGCTGTGAGGGGAGAGGGTGACCTTCTAGGCTGTGACTGGTCAGACATCGGGAGAAGTGAGTTGAAAACAAGAGACTGACTCGTTCTCGGCACCTGTGGACTCTAAGTGCCGAGGCTGCTGTGCCAAAGCCCAGTGCAAGTCACACGCTCACACCTTCCATGAAGCGAAGAGCCGCCCCAGGCAGCCACACAGCCAGTCCTCAGCCAGGAACTGAATCCGTGCGATTTCCACCTGTTTTCACGTCTGTCTCCCTCCTTCCCTCCCTCCCTCCACAACCTCGTCATCTTTCACTCTGCACCTCAGGTCCATAAACAATGTTCCCTTGAATAAAGAAGAAGCACGTTTGTGTGAGGAGACCTTTACTTGGGGATGAAGAGCGCGGCGTCTCACAACAGGTGCGGTTAGTGTCTTGGCCGCAAGTGCTGGCCCACAGCTGGGCTGTCTTCCCTTCTCGGGTCCCCGCGAGTGACCAGGTAAAATCATCAGCTTCCACTTACAGTTAAAATCACAGCAGCTTTTCCAGAAAAACCAGCTGCCAAATTGTCTCCAGAACTCATCTGTCTATTAAATGCCTTGTAACCTCTGTATCACTGAATCAATGTCGGACACACCACAGTATGCAGAGTTCATCTTGGCTAATAGTTTTCTTATGAAAAATCCTATTTTTGCTCTCCTCTATTTATATAAATAGATAAAAATGACCAAACATTACAAACACCTTCTTCATGGTTTACTGATATTTACAGAGAAAAGTCAATAATCAGAACTCACAGTTGCAATCTATACATTAAATTATAAGTAATCGAACCCCTGCTACAAAAGCTATCTATGTTGACCCACGATAAAAACCATCTACAGAGTTTAAATACACGAGAAATTATGAAAGAAGGGACTGGGGACTAGGAAGTGGTCTTCGCGTGAAACTAGAAGAACTCTCCCACATCTGCTCTCTTGTCGCGACATTTGCTCCGAGCTTTTGTTCGAGCTTTGAAGGCTGCGGAATTATATAAATGCTGGAATGGAAACAGAAAAACACGGCGTGACCCACAGGCTTGGAAAGTCTTACAAAATATTAAAAAATAAGAGAGAAATGAACTAATTTGACCCTATAAATATTTTGTTTATAACACACACACATACAGAAAGAACAAGGGGGAAATCAACACATAGAACAGTGGCTATCTATACTAAGGAAATTCCAGTGAAGAGTAAAAAGAAAAAAAAGTGCATTAACACTGAATCTGATCAGGGAAAAGTCGAATCATGAACGTGGAAGAAAATTCCAACCATGCCGTCAATCACAAAACATGTGACGAAGTTCCGCTTTAGTACCAAAGAGACTGACAAGCTTTTACACCATGGAACTCCTGCTGCGGACGATGTGTGGCAGCTCCACGCTCTGCCATGCCGGGACACCCTCTAAGTGGGAGAGTAGCTGGAAGGCAGCCGGCAATGGGGTCAGAGCCATGCCCAGCCCTATGCTCCCACACAAGGACTTGCTCCAACAAATAATGCAAAAGAAAAAAGTATGTGAAAATACTAGCATTTATTAAAAACCCAACCACCAATGATGTGGTCATAAAAATGACTTAAAATTCTAAAAAAAATATATAATTAAGCATGTCACACCTATTAGGATGGCTCACTTACTTATGTTTTCACTGATTTCAGAGAAGGAGTGGGAGTAGGATAGCTTAAGCTTAAGAAAGAGAGAGAGAGAGAGAGAGAGAGAGAGAGAGAGAGAGAGAG
>PVJC01050731.1:0-11786 GCA_004026665.1 Murina feae | reverse complement strand
TTTTATGTATAAATTACGAGAGGTTGTTAGAAGACTATAGTCATGTTATCAGCATGCAATATGATTTCAGAATACAAACATAAGAGATATCATTAATATATAATCTGGATAGAAATTGGAACTTACAAATCTTCCTGTCTTTTTAGTAGTGACAGCTAGAGATGTTATTGCTGGTGTTGCTAAAATAATGTTTTTCTTTCAGAAGATTCAGTTTCTTACAAAGCTCTCGATAATCTTCCTGTGTTATTTCTTAAAGGTGTATTTGCATTTTATATTGAATGTTTAAAAATTGTTTTCCTATAGGCCCTGGCTGGTGCAGCTCAGTTGGTTAGAGTGTCCTCTTGTGCACTGGAAGGTTGCAGGTTTGATCTTGGGCAGGGCATACACTCAGGTTGCAGTTCAATCACAGGAGGCAACTGATTAATGTGTCGTCTCTCTTACATTAATGTTTTACTTCCTCTTTCTATCTCCTCCATCCTCCCTCTCTAAAAATCAGTTAAAATTGTTTTTCTATAACGTCACAATAGTTGTAAAACAAAAGGGTGTGAAATTCCATAAAGTAATTGACGATTAAATCCTAACATATTTACCATGGTGATAACTAAGTACACAGAAGTCACAAAAAGGCATTATACATGGATTATACATTTGAGGGAGGGAGGGAGGGAGGGAAGAAGGGAGAGAGAGAGTGAGAATGAGAGAGAATCATTGATTGGCTATGTCCTGCACACCCCCTACTGAGTCTGCGCTCCAGGCATGTGCCCTGGACTGGAATCAAATCCGGGACCCTTCAGTCCACTGGCTGACACTCTAACCTCTGAGCAAACTGGGTAGGGCAGGAACCATCCTTTATCTGTGCTTAATAAGTTCCAAGCTATCCAAGGAATTTTCATGTGCAATCTCATTTATTCCTTTGATGTGTCTAGATTATTATACAGTCTTACAAACCAGAAGCTCCAAGAGTCTAATCGGCAGACATTTGGGCAACTGGAGACAGAGATTATAGGCAAAAGAATATCCTAGAAATATAAGGCTTGAAAAGATTAAAAAAGAGTAGGGGCAAGACTCTTGGGAAAATTAATATATTTATGCAACCTTACACAGAACTGGAATTAAAACTAAATACATAGGGTCAGGCATAATGCATTACCAAACACGGTTTCAGAGAGCCATGGGTCTTTAAGCCAGACTGAATAGTAGAGTTCTTTCTCTGTACACAGTCAGTTTGTCAAGACTTGGGAGAAGTGACTGGTTTTCAAATATTGTGAGCTTAAGGGAAGGTCACAATGTGTAGAAAGAAACAGGGAAGCATTCAAATGAACAAAATAAGTCTCCAGAAAGATTCTGACTTGCTTGCAAAGGATTTAAAACAATTGCCTTAACTATGTTCAATGAACTAAAAGAGAACATAGACAGACAGCTGAATGAAGCCATAAACAAAACGAGAGTATAAACCAAGTAATAGAAGTTATTAAAAAAAAAATCAAAACAAACTCAACCAAACAAAAATTCTAGAGCTAAAAATACAATAACTGAATTGAAAAATTCACTAGAGGGTTCAACAACAAATTTAAACAGACAGATGAAAGAATCAGCAAGCTTGAATTCAGTCATTTGAAATGAACAAGTTAGAGGAGCAATAAGAACAAATGTTGATGAGGATGTAGAAAAACTGAAGCCCTTTGCACTGTTGTTGGAAATGTAAAATGACACAGCTGGAAAACAGTATGGTAGTTCTTAAAAAAATAGAATTCCCATATAGCTCAGCAGTTCCACTTCTGGGTTAGATCCAAAAGAATTAAAAGCAGAGTCTCAAAGGGATATTTGCATAACTATGTTCATTGCAGCCTTATTTACAATATGCAAAGGGTGAAAGCAACCCACATATCCACTGATACAACAGAACATTATTCATCCTTAAAAAGGAAGGGAATTCTGACACATGCTACAACGTGGATGAACCTTGAGGATATTATGCTAAGTTTAAAAAGCCAGTGACACAAACACCTGTATCATATAATCTCACTTATAAGGGGTTTCTAGTGTAATTAGATTCACAGATACAGAAAGTACAATGCTGGTTCCAGCGGGGACTGGACTTACTGTTCAATGATTGTACTAGTATTGCATAAACTTGTTTTTGAATATTTGTTGCACAACAATGTGTATATATTTAACACTATTGAGCTATACACTTAAAATGGTCAAAGTGGTAAATTTGTTATGTATATTTACAATAAAAAATATGAAGATGTACAGATTCATAGCCTATATGTAAAAAACAGTATGTTATATCCTGCCCTAGCCGGTTTGGCTCAGTGTATAATGCCTCAGCCTGCTGACTGTACCGTCTGGGTTCAGTTCTGACCAAGGGCATGTACCTAGGTTGTAGGATCTTCCCTGGCCAGGGCCTAGGTCAGGGCATATGCAGGAGACAACCAATCAAAGTGTTCCTCTCACTTTGATGTTTCTCTCTGAGTTCTCCTCTTCCACAGTCTCTAAAAATCAATGGAAACATATCCTCAGGTGAGAATAAAAAAAAAAAGAAAGAAAAGAGAAGTTATAGCCTATGAAAGACATATCTTGAAAATGCCTAAGGAAATTTGTCATTTCTTCATGGTGAAGGGACTGGAGTCCGTGTTGATGAAAACACCTTGGTGGCTGTGGTGACTGGCAGTCACTGCAGCAGTGGGTGATGGTGCTGGTGGCTTCCCCTGATTAGCCTGGTCGCCTCCCACAAAGGGAGGCCAGACTGTGGCTTAGGCTCACTCAAACTAGCCCCTTTTCTTATGGTATTCTTACATTCTGATCATTTTTCTTTATTCATTGTACTTAACCAAACTGACATATATATTTCAACTTTAAATAGTGAGTGTTTTACTCTATCTTACCTCTTTTTGTTTATCTTTATCACTCACTAGTCACTCAAAATATTTGACTTTAAATGCTAGAAAATTTTCCTCTGTGTGTGATTAAATGTTATGTGCATGACTATTGTTAGACCCTTTAGCTTTATTTAGGTCATTTCACTTTCATATTTAAATTAAAATAATCCTGAGTCCTCCTCATACACAGAGTTGAAAGCCCAGCCTTTTTTCAATAACAATGAGGAGTCTCAATGACATTGTTTTTCCAACCCTGTTTTACTCTGGCTTCCTGGTAAAGCTGAGTTCTCTATCTGTGGCATGTGTCAGCCCTTGCTCTGCTTTCTCTGTTCTGAATGGAGGCAGGTGACCAAGGTTGTACTCACCTTGATTTTCACAAAATCATGGTTAGAAAGCAACTCTTTACAGCAGATTTTTCAGCTAGCTTAGAAGTCACCCCATCCACTTTGAAGTGAAGGTTCATTATTGCTCTTTTAAACACTCCTTTGGCAGTAACTGCTCAATGGAATTTACTTCCGTGAACATTTCCTACATCCAGCCTCACAGCTCAGCCTCAGGCACTCTCCACAACTCCTGTCCCTCCCACAGGCCCAAACACTCCAGTGGCAGACCATCTTGTGGCTAAGGGTGTTGCTATCTTTGTGACAGAGTGATGCTTAATTTGCATATTACTGTTTTATTAGATAGGATGACTTCAAAATCCTGTATAATAAAAGGGTAATGTGCAAATTGACCCTAATAGCAGAACTACTGGGAATGATTGGTCACTATGACACACACTGACCACCAGGGGGAAGATGCTCAATGCAGTAGCTGCCCCCTGGTGGTCAGTGTGCTCCCACAGGGGGAGCTCTGCTCAACCACAAGGCAGGCTGACGGCTGCCAGTACAGTGGTGGTGGTGGGAGCCTCTCCTGCCTCCTTAGCAGTGTTAAAGATGACCGACTGTAGCTTAGGCCTGCTCCCCTCTGGCAAGTGGACATCCCCCGAGGGCTCCCCACACACAGACACTCATGCTCTCATCCCCCTGTTTGTGTCCATTAGTTTGGCTTATCTGTATGCATACAAGACCTTTGGTTGATCTATTCCCCTTACTTCCACCCTCTCCATGGGTCTTTTGAAACCTATGGTCAGTTTCTCAGTCTCAGTGTCTGCTTCAGATTCAGTAGAAACATCTAGAGGAACTGTTGCCCTAAATGCTGGGCTATCTTTTCTCCTGTCTGATGTGTTTGTCCTGGTTTTCTAGTTTCTCTCCGTAGGAAGATTGAATCATCTCATTTGCCAATAATTGAAACTCTTGCCCTTTCATTTCATACAAGGTTGCTCCTATCACCTACCTGGCTAAGGGTTTAGTTTTACATTGCCAAAAACTAGTGTGGTCTAATTAACAAAAGGGTTGGGGGAGGAAACAATCATTCCAGACTTTACTCTTTAGCAACGGTAAGGATCTGAATTTCAGGTTTTCCTTGATCACTCCCATGCCCGTCTAAGTGAAAGGTAGAAACATAGAGCTTTATTTTTTCCATTGATACGAATTATACATCCATGCAAGAAGCAGTAAGAACTGCAGTTTGTTCTATTTGTGGCCAGTAGAGAAATGATTTATTGTTCCTCCTGACAGATCAATGGTAAGTGTATCAAGGGTAAGGATTGTATCTTAATGTTTATTTGTACACGCCATACAATTAGTTGTTCTTGAATTAATAAATATATGAAATAAAAACTGAGCCAGTGCTATAGGCTGAGAGCACCATCAAAATAGCACTTTGAAGAGTTCCAGACAAGGAGCTGAAGATTATTTGATTTTCTTTGAAATACTACCCATGAAAAACAAACACCTTCCTTCTTATCTAATCTAATAAAAGAGTAATATGCAAATTTACCCTCATTCCATCACACCCAAAGCCACGCCCACTATCCAAACCACACCCACCAGCCAATCAGAGTGGCTGTATGCAAATTAACCCAACCAAGATGGTGGCCAGCAGCCAAGGAGCTAGGGCAAACATGAGGCTTTCATTGCACCAGCCATGGAGGAAACACTCTGCTTAGGCCGGCTGTGGCCTTCCGTTCAAGGCAACAAAGGTTCAATTATAGAAGCCACAGTGCTGAAACAAACAAGAGGCTTTGTTGCCTGCCTAGGCCTCTGCTTAAGGCAACAAAATTTCAATAATAGAAGATAATAAAACCCAGAAACCTGATTCCAGCCAGCCTTGCTGGGACCTTGGGTCAATGGGAGCTGTGGGAAGCCTGCAAACGGCCCTCAGCCCTTCACCCAGACTGGCTAGGCATCCCAGTAGGGACCCAAAGCCTAAAGGGGCTGTGGACAGCCTGAAAATGGCCCTCAGACCCTCACTCAGGCTGGCCACACCCCCATGAGGTGAGGGTCTCCACTGGGGGGTTTGGCTAGTCTAAAAACAACCATCAGCCCCTCATCCAGGCTGGCCAGGCACACCAGCAGGTGGACATCCCCTGAGGGGTCCTAGACTGTGAGAGGGCACAGGCTGGGCTGAGGGATACCCCCCTCCCCCGAGTGCACAAATTTTTGTGCACCAGGCCCCTAGTTATGAAATAAAAGAGAAATCAGGAAAACAGGTAACTTGACAATTAGAACATTTGATAACTGTCGTGTGCTCATTTGCATCATATGAGTGATATGTTATTAATAAGAACTTTTTTCCTCTTCGTAGGCTCAATGAAAATTATATTTATTTTCAAATTATATTAGGTATTTATTTCCACATCCTGACTTCATAAAGCATAAAGTTATAGAAGGAAAGAGAATTTTCTTAAAACTTTAGGGAGTTTAATACAAAACTTTATGTAGGTTGACTTATGCAAATGATGTTGAATACAATCTTGCTAAATGGGTTTCAGCAATCAGTAGAAATATCTAACAGGTAATCTGATGAGAATAATTTATGTGAAGAGAATAAATCTAAAACATTAATCTGAGCAGAATTTCTGTTGCTAATATCCTACATATAGGTTGCTAGGCACACTCTAGTGAAATAAAGTAAATGAACATTATTTCAAACCTACTCAACTCATTTGTTATTTTTAAAATCTTCAAATCAGAATTTGGATGCATTGACAGGCTTAGGGGTAAAATTATAGTGTTCTATCATTTCTGAGAGACTAGGAAAAAAGTTCTGAAACGTGACAGAATTTAGTTAAATGACATAGTACCCCCACTTAAGCTTAGGCTTGAACATGTTAAGTCAGTTATTACAGCTTGATTATGGTAAGTATGCTTCCCCACACACCTGCATTATCTTATGTTCCGTTTCAACGTCCTTTTCACTATGATATTTGAGTTTGGAGTTTATTTAATAACAAGGGAAACGCAGGGAGAGAACACCGAGGTGTGCATGGCGTGAGGAAAAGATGACCTGAGATTTTCTCTAGGATTTCTTCCAACTGATGTTTGATACTTGACACAAAGAACTAGTTTTGGGGTATTATCTACACCAAATTAAAATGAAAGATAAAAGATAATTATAATGTTCTCTCCAGTTTTGCTATTTTAATATCCAATTCTATTATGCACAATAAAATCCCTTCCCCACATATAAATGTCATCTACTTAAATATTCAAAAATATTTATTTTTCTATAAGTGCTACAACGATGCATATTCTAAAAATTTGCTAAAACATCTAATTTGCTGATCTTATTTTGTTTTGATTTTTATTCTCATGAGTAAAAACCACAAATAAAGTGAGAATCTGTCTTTAAAACTTCTTGTCCATATTCAGTTAACCTGGGTTATTAGTAAAAAATGCCAAATCTATCAAAAAGAAGATCCTCGTTTTTTTTCCATAAAAAGTATATTTGACAAAATTACAGTAAATTATTGAGCATATCCATATGAAGAATATGAAAACAGGTACTTATTCAAGCAATCATCTTTTTTGATTTAAAAATGCACAAACTATTAATTTTTTTCAGCTACATTATTTTCTTTCATTTATGGACATGCAATTTTCACAGACTAATTTTTTAAACACCCACCGACTGACAGAAGTTAAAAATAATCTGGAAGCACAGAAGGTGCTAAATGAAGTTGGTTTAAAAATGTTCTTAATTTCATAGGACATTATTTCATACTGGGGTATTAACAGTCAGCCTTCTAGGTAGAAAATTTTGCTGGAAAATTTATCTAAAGATCTTTTATGACAAAACAGACAAGGAAATTTTGTGTCAAGATGGCAACAAAAGTCTTTAAGGTTGAGGGAGGACTCTTCCAGTTCTTTCTTTGGTGACCACAATTCTGCTGTCCCATTTTCCAGTAATTGAAAAGCATTTGGGAACATATTTACTTTCTTCATCTCCCAAAACAAGTAAATGCAGTGTAAGGTGCCATTTTCTAATTTGTTCACCATCTGAACCTTCCCTTCAAAGGAGTCTATACGTGAAGAATATATTATCACACAACTAAGGGTGAAACAGCTCCAGTTGGGGTCCCTGTGGGGCCCACAGAGACCCCTTGCGGTTGTAAGGTGAAGCACAGTTTAAAACCTGCCAGTGTAATTGAGAGACCTTGCTTCAAAATCAGAGAAACTTGGGAGTGTCATACCAGATTCACCACTTTACAGTAATGTGATGTTGGATAACTTACTTAATTTCTCTGACCTCCAATTTCTTTGTAATAGGTTGCCTTCAAAAAGGGCTGTCAACAACTTAGCGAATAGCCCTGCTAACATACATTTAAAAGTAGCACTTTGTTAGAAACAATTATTTTAAAAAATACACAACAACTTTGTCCTCAAAGATGGGCTGTATCAAGAAGCCCTCATAGTCCATTTGAATAGCCTTTATACAGCTTAGCTTGCAGGAATTGTTCTCACACAGGAGAACATTAATAACATACAGTAAATTTCCATCCATTTGCAAGCCTTTCTAGTAAGTAATAATGTATTTGCTGTGATTTTAATTGCAAATTGTGCCCTAAGAACTCCTTTGTAAATATTTTTTTTACTAAAGCACTGCAAGAGCATATGCATCAATTATGCCAGTCAGTAAAGTATTTGCATTTGAGTAATATTATATGTGATAGAAGCAAACGAATTTCTCCACCAAAATTTTTGTCTTCCCATTTTTCAAAGAAACCTGGTCTTACTAAAGTCTTGGTAGCTTATCTCAAAGAGATACTGCTTTTCTAAGGGAGAGAACCAGTTCCAGGTGTGATACATGAGTGAGTGACTAGACATTTTGCTTTGCCCAGGAAAGCTCTGATTTATGGCAGTTGTCTTGGTACAATTATTAATCGTGCTCTCTTTCATTCATGACAGTGTCTGTGGCTTGAACAGTAAATTATATCACTATCATATCTATAACTGTAGTATCTAAACAAGATTAACCACAAACCACATATGAAGGTCTACACTCACAAATAATCAGATTTCAGGCTTAAATCACAGTATATTTATCTAAAATTTAGCAATCCCTGGGAGAAATTATTTGAAAACCATATGTCTGGTAAGAGTTTAATATCCAAAATGTATAAAGAATTAATAAAACTCAATAGCAAAACCAAAACAAAATAACAACAAAACCAAACACCACAAATAACCAAATTTAAAAATAGGCAAAGTACCTGAACAGACATTTTTCCACAGAGGACATACAAATGTTCAACAGGTACATGTGGATGAACTGATGTTCAATATTACTAATCATGCAGTTCTGTTTTATGTCCTCTTTATTTCAGCAATATTTTGTAGTTTTCAGTGTGCAAATTTTTGTCTCATTAAAATTTATTCTAAATTTTATTCTTTTGGATACCATTATAAATGAAATTGTTTTCTTATTTTCTGTTTGGGATTATTTATGCTACTGTATAGAAAAGCATCTGCTTTTATGTTGCTTTTAAATTCTGCAATATTGATACATTTGTTTATTTGCTCTATTAGTAATATTGTGGATTCTTAGGGTTTTCTACATAGCATGTCATCGGCAAATAGAGATGATTTTTACTTCTTCCTTTCCAACATTTTTTTTTATTTCTTTTTTCATGCATAGCTTCTCTAGCTAGAGCTTCCAATATTATGTTGAGTATTAGTGGTAGAAATGGCATCATTGCCTTGTTTCTTATCTTAGAGTCTTTTACGACTGAGTGTGAGATGAATTATTTGGAACAATTTTAAAAACTAGCTATAATTTGTCCAGAAAAAAATTTAATGATGCTTCAAATGAAGTTGAAATATTTATAATATCAGTTTGAGAACTTGTTTTGTAGATTATCTAGATTTATCAATGAAGAAAAATTAAGGTCTTGATTTCCAGAAAACAGGACTTGACATACCGTATCTGCAAAGATACCTCTTTGTGTCTGAGAAAGGATCAGTAAACTTAACCTCTGGAAATAGTAATTGTTTTTTCCCATTTCCATTTGTCATAAAATTTAATCTGCTAATCCTATGTAATAAAACCCTAATATGCAAATCGACCAAATGGCTGAATGAACAGTGGCTATGATGTACACTGACCACCAGGGGACAGACACTAAACACAGGAGCTTCCCCCTGGTGGTCAGTGCACTCTCACAGGAGGAGCATCACTCAGCCAGAAGCCGAGCTCATAGCTGATGAGTGCAGTGTTGGTGGCAGGAGCCTCTCCTGCCTCCACTGCAGGCGTAATAAGGAACAAGGGGTCTCAGGTTGTGAGAGCTCCAGCCTGCAAGAAAGATGTCTGACTGCTGGCTGAGGGCTCTGGGAGGTGGGGGTGGGGTAGGGGGTCAGGCCTAAGCCAACAGACAGACATCTTCCGAGGGGTCCCGGACTGTGAGAGGGTGCAGGCTGGGCTGAGGTACCCCCCAAGTGCATGAATTTCATGCACCGGGCCTCTAGTGAGATTATAATGAAGGATGAATTATAGAAACAAAGCACAACATCCTCCCCCCCCCCCCACACACACACAGGCACACAAAACAAGGAAAATTTGTCCTTAGATTAAACATACTTTGAGAAAAGGTTTCTCAGACGTTATTGGTGGGAGCTTCTGATAAGAGCAACAGACAATGGAACAGATTTTGGAGTCCCATGAGCTGCTTCATAGTTATGTCATCGCTACTGTCACCATCCAGTGTTTCATCACTGCACACTATGCATGGGGGCTTGCCCACCTTGTGCACAGACTATGTAGTTCAGAAAAGAGTGGACAGTTGGAATACTTCCTCTCTCCCTTTGGACTGTCACAGAGCAAAACCAGAAAGAGTCATCACTTGAGGAAATGAAGAAAATCAACTGCAGTTCTTTTAATTTTTTTAAGTAAAATATTTGGTTTTGCCTACATTACAAAACTATAAAAGAGAGCAGCGTTTTTAAAGATGTTTTATCATCAGTGGGGAAATACATCTTTGAAGAAATCCTCCCTATTGCCTTATCACAGGTTTAATGAAGCTATCTTTTTATGCCTCTAGTTAGTTTTCCCCTCCTCACTTTATTTATGCAGAGAAAAGACTGAATAATTAAATTCATGTCATGAGCTGAAGAAAATGAGCTCAAGCTAAAAAGAAAAGTTCATGTTTAACTGTTTGGATGTTTGGCTGTTGAAGAAGAGACTTCTACTGTGTGGAAGGGTAAACCAGATGACCTCTCTAAACCACCCCAATCCTAAATTCTGCAATTTAAGAAATTGCCGTTGTGCTTAACCATGTGGTAGGCTCCAATTAGCCATCCTGTGGGGACCTTAGTGAACTTTGCAAAATTGATGCAAACTTGTAATGAGAGTTAATAAGGAGTTGGGAAACTGCTTTATCTGGCAGGAGGAAATTCATTTTAATAACACTGGAGTAATGCAGTTGCCTTAATTGCCCGAGCAATGTCATTTAAAGTTAACCAACTACACATGGACACACAAGCCACTGCAGAGAAAATAAAGACAAAGTACATATTAGACTTACATTATTCCCAGCAGGCCAGATTTAGACCATCTGTGTAATGAATTGATTGCTAAGTTTTCAGTTTAAGTGTCAAGACAAAATGAAAATAGTGACACCTTGAGTAAAATACGGTTCCAGGATGCCTATTTTATACAATCTATGCCTTTTTCCTGACATACCACTATGTGTTTGTATGTATATAAAGCTATTATATTTATTACTTTAATGTACACACACACACACATATGCGTGTGTGTGTGTGTATATATATGTATATATATATATATATATATATATATATATATATATATATATATAATAAAAGCGTAATATTAAAATTAACCATTTCTTCGGGACGGCCTAAACCACGCCCACCAGCCAATCAGAGTGACTGTATGCAAATTAGCCCAGCCAAGATGGCGGAGGCCGAAGCCCTGGGCTCCGCCATCTTGGGAACATGGGTCCTGGGAAGGTATCTGGCGCCCTGGGGCGCCAGATGCCTTCCCGGGCAGAGAAACCTTCCGGGGAAGCAGGGACCAGCCTGGCGGGACCCTGTTGCCCCCTGTTGGGAGGCCAATCGGGTGGCCAGCGCCACTGGAACGGCCTTCCAGGCAGAAAAGCCTTCCGGGGGAAGCGGGACCCCGTAGCCCCCTGCTGGGAGGCCGATCGGGTGGCCAGCGCCACTGGAACGGCCTTCCGGGGGAAGCAGGACCCCGCAGCCCCCTGCTGGGAGGCCGATCGGGTGGCCAGCAACACTGGAATGGCCTCCCAGGCGGAGAAGCCTGGGGGGTGGGGGGACCCCATACCCCCTCCTGGGAAACCTATGGGGTGGCCAGCGCCACTCCATTGCTTCCCAGGCAATGGCCCAGAGGGTCAGTGGGAGCTGTGGCCAGCCTGAAAACTGCCCTTGGCCCCTCATCCAGGCTTGCCACACCCCCTGGGGTGAGGATCTCCACTGGGGTGCTTGACCAGCCTGCAAACAGACATTGGCCCCTCACCCAGGCTGGCCAGGCACACCA
>PVJC01050730.1:0-11725 GCA_004026665.1 Murina feae | reverse complement strand
GCGCGCCTCCGTACCTCTGTACTTTGCTTCTGCTGCTGCTCTGAGTCTCAGACTCTTCTCTGGTTGTAGGATTTTCACTCAGCCAGCCGTCCTGTGGGTGCGAGTGGTGTCCGTGTGTTCTTTTCGTGGTTTTTCTGAAATAGTTGTTCACAGCTGCATATACGGTGTCTACCCTATGCCGCCATCTTGTTTCTCCCCAGTCGAAGACATTTTATTTGTATGGATCCTAAAATTGATGTGTAAAGTCCCAGGGTGAACCTCACAATCATCTTTCTATAATGTCTTTTAACTTAGGTCATGAGCTGTCATTCCATTTAGTTCTGTAAAATGTGGAGATAGTAGACTACAGAGTGATACAGCATCGACAGTGGTTTACAATATGGACTGTACAGTCAGACTGCTGGGCTAGAATTCCCAGCTGCAGTCCTTTCCCGCTATGGGAACTTGAGCAACTCAGCTACTAAAACTATAGCCACCTCCAGGGACAATCATGTTCAGTCACTTCACAGTCAAATTCAGAACTTAAACATAGTGAAATGAGGGTCCTGCCCTTCCCCCTCTTTTTGCCTGATAGTATCTAAATTCTGAGAAGGCCCACATGTGTCATGATATTAGGAAAGAACTGTCAGATCCATTAGCCTTCTGTTCCTACTGATCTTTTTGGGGATAGTCAAGCACACTGACGTTGCCTCGGTTTCCTCGGCATGATATCCAAATCAAGTCTGCTGATGTCATCCTGGCCACCCTTCACAGGACACTGAGGCCCTTCTGATCCCCTCTCAGGGCAGCCTCCTGGGACCCAGGGAATTTTAAGGTGCTTTCCATGTAGCCTGGACATCTCAACCAGTAGTGCTGCTTTTCAACTCCAAGGTCATCCTGCTGCAACATTTCCCTGTTAGGTGTGGCCTCTCTCAGACTGTTGACTGGAATCCAACCCTGGGTCCCTTGTACTCTGGGATTTCCCCAATCACTCCTGGGATTTCCATGATCTCCCATTTCCTGGGGAGCTAGTGCAGGGAGTACCTTCTCAGGATCCTCCAGCTTCTCAGATGCACAGTCAGACTGCTGGGCTAGAATCCCCTTGTACCGACAGCTAAAGTGTTATCTTCTGTGGAACAAGAAGCTTCTCAGACTTCAGCCTTCATCTTCTCTAGCTCCCCTCAATTGTCAGGCTTTGGCTTTTGATAAGCAAAGCAAACCTTGAAGACATGTTTTAGGGGCTCCTATCATTTATGAATTGCATGACCCAACTGAAGACTTCAATAGACAAGAATTTGCCTTTGTTTTCTGCAATTAGCTTATCCCTGAAGCTAAAAGCCTGAGGTAAAAAGGAATTACTAAGAAGGAGAAAACATTGGTTAGAAGTTAAAAAAACAACAACAACAAATAAACCTACTCTAACTACAATTGATGTGGTAGTGCTTATTTTATTCCTGAAAACTGTTATTAAATTAAATTGACAATACATCTTACATCAGTAGCACAATAGGAATGAGGGAACGAAGTAATTCAGAGTGAGTTTCCAGGCAATCTGGTATAACAGAATGGGTAGGAGGCTTCAAACTGGAATCAAATAACCTAAATGTAATTTTTGGTGTCTTCAAGCAATCTACTGATTCCCCACGCCTCAGTTTCTCCATCTGTTAAATACCGGTTGTTTTGAGGATTAGAAGAGTTCACCCATAGAGAACATTAGTGTCAGTGTCTGGCACATGGTAAATGCTCAAGCAGCATTTGCTATTATGCGTTGGATGTGGAAGGAAGGTAAAGGAAGAGGTAAAGACAACTCAACTAACTGGCTGGTTCTGCAGGTGAAATCATTGTGCCTTTCCACTGAAACACAAACATGGATAAAATGCAAGCCTGCTCCAATTTTATCCTCTTGAGATCTAGTGAAATAGAAAGTAAAGTGTTCCCAGTTCCTTGCCAAAAAGGATAATCAGCGTTACAGTTTTTCACCACTCTGCGCAAAGAAAAGGGTGGAGGTGAGGGCCACACCTGTGGATTTCTAATCCAGTTAGAAGAAGAGCAGAATCTGCATCCCCTCGGTGATCTCTGGGATTCCCTCTACTATGAACTCCCTAGGGTGAATCCTGACTGTACCCAAGAGTCTGGCTGCTCAGGACAGGTGGACCACAAAATCTTTGAAAATATATAGCTTAAATCCAACAACAAATTTAAATTTACTGCTGGCACTGGTGCCTAACTTAAACTGCTATGTTACAATGAAGTTATGTGGGAAAGCTTTATTTTTACAGCTTACACACTTCAGCCTTCAGCTACTTGAGGGAACAGTCTGAGAATCAAAGGACATTTCATAACTAAGTGGTATTTGTGTGGGACCTGTGGACCTTTTGCAAATGAAGTGATTCACATCGTGAGCCTGAGCAGCAAGGTAGATAGATGGTGGTGATATTTCCTGAGAGGGAGAACAGAGAGGGGGTGGGAGTCCAAATTTCAGTTTTTGATGTGTTACATATGAAATACTTGGAGAAATCCAAGTGGAGGTATTAGGGAGGCCCAGAACACAAGTGAGATATAAATGCCAGAGCTTTGTTGACTTTTCTTAGGTGAAACCATAGAACAGGAAAAACCCTTCCAGGAGAGATTACAGAAAGTCCAGTATTGGTCCCAAGGTACCACAATATGTATAGGTTCACGAAAGAGAGTCGGTAAAGAAAATGGGAAAGAGCAGCCAGGAGAAAACCAGAGGCCAAGAAGAGAAAGTTCCAAAGAAAAGCAGAGGCTAGCTAGGTCACCTGCTGCTCAGAGTCAAGGGACCGGAGGATAAAAGGTGTCCATGGGACTGGTCACCATGGAGTCACTGTGAACCCCTGTGCTGAATTGAACACAGTTTCAAGTGGAGTGCTGAGTCAGGATTGTGATTCAGATTGGGTTAAAAAGTGAATGGATATATTCCTGGAAGTGGGATCATGGGTTAAATAGCAGTTCCATATTTAATTTTTTGAGGAAACTCCACACTGTTTGCCACAGTGGCTGCACCAGTCTGCATTCCCACCAGCCGTGTATAGGGTTCCCTTTTCTCCACATCCTCACCAGAGCTTGTCATTGGTTGATTTGTTGATGACAGTCATTCTGACAGGTGTGGGGTACTACCTCATTGTCATTTTGATTTGCATCTCTCTGATTATTGGTGACTTTGACCATTTTTTTCCTATGTCTCTTAGCCATCTGTATGTACTCTTTGGAGAAGTATCTCTTTAGGTCCTTTGCCCATTTTTTAATTGAATTGTTTGTCTTCCTTTTGTTAAGTTGTGTGAGTTCCTTATATATTTTGGATATTAATCTTTTATCAGATGTATCATTGCCAAATATCTTCTCCCATTTGGTGGGCTCTCTTTTCGTTTCTTTTGCTGTGCAGAAGCTTTTTATTTTGACATAGTACCATTTGTTTATTTTCTCCTTAGTTTCCTTGGCCTTAAGAGATGTCCCTATAAACGTATAGCTATGAGAGATGTCCGAGATGTTGCTGCCTGTGGTTTCTTTCAGCATTTTTATTGTTTCATGACTTACATTTAAGTCTTTTATCCATTTTGAGTTTATTCTTGTGTATGGTGCAAGTTTGTGGTCTAGTTTCATTTTTTTTGCATGTATCTGTCCAATTTTCCAACACCAGTTATTGAAAAGATTCTCTTGATTCTATGAAAACTGAAGCATCAGTCAGAAAGAATGTGTACACCCCTGTGTTCATAGCAGCACAATTTCCAATAGCTAAGATCTAGAAACAGCCCAAGTGTCCATCAGCAGATGAGTGGATAAAAAGCTATGGGACATTTATACCATGGAATACTATGCAGCAGTAAAAAAGAAGGATCTCTCCCCTTTTGAGACAGCATGGAGGGACCTGGAGAGTACCACACTAAGGGAAATAAGTCAGTCAGAAAAAGACAAGTGTCACATGATCACACTCAAATGTGGAATCTAAGTGACAAAATAAACTGATGAATGGAATGGATCCATAGACATGGAAGCAGGGAACAGAGTGTGGAATGTCAGAGGGAAGGCAGGGGAAGGTGGGTGGATGGGAGGTAATTAACCAAATATATGTATGCATATATGCATAACCCATGGACACAGAAAATAGGGCGGGGGGGCAGCGGAAGGGGGGTCAATTGGGGAACAAAGGGGACATATGTAATATGTTCAACTATAAAGAATTAAAAAAAAAAGAGTGAATGGAAGTCAGGCAGACAACTCTTTGGAAAAGTTTAGCCTGAAGGAAATAGGGGAGGAAAAATAGAGATAAGTGGTCTCTGTGTGAGAGAGGAATACTAAGAAATAGAAATCTTGCCATACCAGGGGCTCATATTTTTTTTAATGTTAACTAAAACCATTTTGTTTTTTTTCTTCACAATAATGATGACATTATTCCCATCCTTGACTTTAATAAAACTGGCCTTAAAAAAATCTTTATTCTCTTCAGTAGTAAGCTCATCATCTAACTACAGATTTAACTGTCAATATACGCAGTTGACCAACCTCTTTCTGTGCTCCACCACATTTGGGGATGCACATCTCATCTAGTGTCTCCCCATTGTCTCAAAAAGGGCATATCCCCCCCCCCCCCGCAAAAAATATGAATTTTCTCCATTGGGTCCACTTGACTACCTCATTTCCTTTAATGGGACATTCAGATATACTCAAAACCATTTCTTCCTTTCTTGTCACCAGGAAACTATCTCATATTCTCTGGCTTGGAGGCTTTCTCTTGGTGGTCCCCTGCCCAGACCACTCTCTCTACCACTTCCATCTATCAAAAGCCTACCCTTTCTTTAAAGCTTATAATATCTGACCCAGGAAATTTTCCTGATCCTTCCAATTTGATGTGATTTCCTAACATTTAAGCCTTTTTGTGCACTTCTTGTCAATCAGATTTATTTGAGAGACTGTCTTATCTTGCCAATTAGACTTTAAACTTAGTGGTTAGGGAGCTCATCTTACTCATTTTTGCATCCTTTGCATAACTAGATGCAGCAGGCACTCACCAAAGTTTTATTTAATTGGCTTAAAAGCAAATTGTAATGAATTCTTTAGATGAATTGAGCATTTTCCAGTTGTATTCATGCAGAATAAATAATAATACACTGGAAACTTAAGAATGCACTTAACTGGAGTACAGAAATGAGCTCATCTGAACCTTAGGGCACTGCCAAAAATTGCTTTTCTTTCCTGGAACAAGTATTTACTCAACTTTTTATTATGGTATGGAATATTTCAAATATACCTAAAAGTAGAAAGAATAGCATAATGAATCTCCATGAATCTATCATCCAGTTTCAACAACTCACAACATTTTCTCAATCTAACTTTGTCTATTCATCAACCACTCTCCCATTTTTTTCTCTGTAGTATTTTAAGGCAAACTGCTGACATCATATCGTTTCACTTATATAGACCTCAGTGAATATCTCTACCATATCAGGTTTTATTTTGTAATTTAACCACATGTCACACATAATTAAATTAATTCTAATTACTTAATATTATTTAATACCCAATCTTTGTTTGTATGTTCTCTATTTGTTGCAATCATCTTATCCAGAGAATGCCTGATTTAATAGTTACAGCCTATTTTGAAGTCATTTGTGCAAGGCACAAATTCTTGATTCTTTTAGCATGTGCTCTGGAAGGAGTTAAGGAGAAAGGAGATACTCAATTTCTGAATTACTTAGTTTCCTTGATTCATTTCCTTCCCTTCTCTGTTACTGTTGTTTTGGTTCTTTCTCATTATCATGTTTATTAAAAATGGGAAGAAAAAGAAGGTGTGGCAAAGTCTACTTTGTCCCAGAATATCTCTTGTCCCCTTCTTCTATAATAATATAAGGACTGGCACAAGGCTAAGCATTTACAGATGATGTATCCTGACTCTCTTGCAGTTAGACAGCAATAAGACCATGTAACTTTTTGAGCAAAGGTGATGGGTAGACTTTCTTGGTCATGCCTTTAACTGGAAAGACATCTGCCCTCTCTTCTCTTGTGCTCTCTTTTTAAGATTAAATGCAGACATGGTGTGGCAAGCCAACCGCCACCATGCAGATGAAGAACAATCCTATCCTAGAGGATCCAGAAGCAGTCAGATGAAAGAGACTGGGGCCCTAGTTGACCTCAGGAAAAGCTGTCCTGCCAACCTCCAGACCACTGGCTTTAAAGTACTGTTAGTTTGCTGTCTGTTACAGCAACTGCTATGATATCTTATTAAGATAGAAGGTAAAACTCATCCATGTCAGTATTATAATTTTCTAAAACTCTAATGGGAGTTTCTATTCCCAGCATCACAGATAATCAAATATTCTTTGCATATGTTTCCAATTATTACTGGCTATCATTCTGTCTTCGAGCATAATGATCAACTGATGTTAGTTAGCTGAGTGTGTGCCACAAAAAGCAGCGAAGTGGAAAGCTTGGCTGGATTTGGTTCCAGGAAAACTTTTATTTGAATCCTTCCTCACTACTCCCTAGCTATGAAGATGTTATTAAACATATATGACACTTTAAAAATCTGTAAAATGGGAATAACAGAGTGTCCTGGAAGGTTAATTATAGATAATAATAATGTATATTAGAGGACTAAACACAGCGCTTGGCACATAGAAGTATTCAGAAAAGGTTAATTCCATCTCCTTTGGTTCCCTGTGCATGTACATCATAAGGGTCTATGACATTTTCCAATCATCTACAATTTCTGTTGCAATTCAAGCCTCTAGCACCTGTCAAAACAGCAGCCACCACTGCACACTGATTAGGGGCCCTGAGGTTTACAATGTCAGTTTCTTTCTAAAGCCTACGAGAGAAGCTATGGGACAAACTTGTGGATGGAAAGCATGGACTTTCCCCAAGAATTATTCGCCCACTTTCAAGAAATATGGCCAAGCAGTGTATTAGTTAGGGCAACACAAGGCGACACAGCACACAATCCTGACATCTCAGAGGGCTTGTCTGTTTTCCACACAATAGATGTTCATCGTCAGCAGTGAGGCTCTGTTCCATCCCATTACTCAGGAGTCCAGAATGGCAGGCCAGCCCAGAAACAAAAGGTGGGAGGATTAAGTGGGAGGTATTTATGAGCTGGACCAGGAAGTGATTTCGTAACTTCCACTCACATTCCAGTGTCACGTGAGTCCTATAGTCAGAACTAATTGTAAGGGATGCTGGGAAGTACAGTGTGGCGAGTGCCCAGGAAGAAGAGAAATGAATGTGGGGACCAGCTAGCAGTATCTGCCATAAGCAGTTGGCCTGAGAGATGATTTACTGAACTATTTTATCTAGCTTCAACTTGGGCAGTGGAAGAATATACTTAGAAACACTTGCTCAAAAACTCCTGTTAACAGTGTCTCACAAAAATCTTGGACATGGACACCAACAATGTGGTGATTGCAGGGGTGGGGGGTGGAGCTGGAAGAGGGCAGAGAAGGCATAAATGGTGATGAAAAAAATAAAATGAAATAAATCTTTCAACGACACAAACAAATTTAGGGAAGATAATTTTTAAGAGAATTGATCAGTAAAAAAAAAAAAAATCCCAGCTCCCTCAAAGTGACTTCAGTAATAGTAATTACTTTGAAATTTTAGTGGCAGAAAATGTCAATTCTTTTAGTTAGAAAAAGACTCAGATTCAGGCCATTTTCCTCTAGGAAAAAATAAGCACTTTGTTTAGCAAAGTATTTGAACTTTTAAGAAATTCTCAGGAGTCATTAACTTCTAGTCGTCTTCCCTAAACAGTGATGTCCTGGTTACTAGATCCGCAGTGCACAGGTGGCCCAGAAACCACACACATTCGTCATGGCCATCGTCAGAGTCTCAGAGACATGGTGAAACTCACTCAGAGGCTACAGACTATTATGTTTCACTATAATGATATTTCCAGAAATAAAGAGAATTACACATTAATAAAGCAATAAAACTATGCAGGTAACCATGACGACTGCTGCAAATTCAATAACACTTTATACTCCTGAAGAGTTTTTCCTTCTCTCACCCCCTTTTTTTTAATTGCCAGAAAGATTAAAGAAATTATGAGAAAGAATTGAGAAGCATTTGTATCTCATCTGTACTCTCATACCTCCAAAGCTGTCATGGGTAGGCTGAGCTCATTATAATACCAACTTCACAGCAGCCTCTGAAAATACCCTTCCTGGCTTCTACCTGCATACTTATCCCGAGAAACAGCCAATGCATGTAGCCCACAGACCAATGTCTTTAAATAACATTTGGCCAGAGACTATTTTCCCGAGTCAAGTCTAATTGCATCTATTTTATGAAATATACTTCTCCTTCTGAATCCTCACAAAAACAAATGGCTTATCTCTAATGACATGGCCACAGAAATATCTGAAAGCTCTTACATATCAAATCAAAATTTAGAACGTTTTAAAAAAGACATAATTTAAATCATGCAGTTTTCCAATTAATCAAATTGTGTTTTTGATTTTTGTTTTTATTGCTTCTCATTTGTGCTGACAAATGAGAAGTCAGAAATGGGAGGAATTATTTTAAAGTTTCTCAAGGAATGTGGAAAACGAGTAACTTCTTTTTACTATATTTCTGCATATCCTCCTGTGATTTATCCCTAGAATGTATAGATTAACACTCAAGTCAATATAGAAAAAAAATTAAGTGATAGAAAGAACACCCAAGGCCATTGTCACGTGGCTGGGAGAGCGTCTGACCTTGCTTAGGACATATGTTAGAAATAGCACGTCGTTCACTGGAGAGAACGGAGCTGGGGCCGGTTAGAGAAACCACCTACCTCCAATGCTGTTTCTCAATCTGCCCTTGTGTCTGGCTTCAAAGGTGAAACCATTCATCTTCCCTCACCTTAAAAAGTGCCACATGAATGGGATCTTTTTTTAAAATTGCGTTTTGCTTTTCAGGTAGACTCCTCTTTTCTCTATTGGTTTGTTCCCTTGTAGTCATTTTGCCACTCCTCAGCCCTGTGGCCCAGGGTGTGAATGACTTGCCTTCTTCTTGGCTTCCTTTGAGCTATTCTCCAGCCCCCGGGATGGTGTCTTCTCGGTTTTCCCTCCTTGTTGTGTGGGTGTTGTCCAAAGCCCCCTTCTGGGACTTCTCGTTTTCCCTCCCAAACCTAGGCTGTCCTGTCAATTCTTCTCCTTCCACCCTGAAGGAGGAAGCCTTCTAAAATGCACATCTGACCCCGCCTTTCCTCGGTTTAAAATCTTCAATAACTTCCCCCAAGGTATTGGAATCAAGTTCAGTGTCTTTGGCCAGCACACTGGGCATTTTGTGGCCGGCCCTGGAGGACGTTCCAGGTCCTTGCCTCCTTGCATATCTCCTGCTGTGGGAACACACTTCAGGCAGTTTGTCCAACATATGATAGTCTTTCCTGACTGCGTAAGTGGTTCTGCCATCTGAGTCACCCTTCTTCCCCCCTCCCCCGCCCCTCCCTGTCTCTTTAACGTGTAAATTAAATCATTTTTCTCATGCAAAACTTTGCCATCCTTTTGTTTCCTTTAAGGTAAAACCTAAACTAGCTTTTGGTATGTGAGGCTCTCCCAGATCTGAGCCCCTTCTCGTTTCTCTAACTACAGTGTCAGCTATACTCCCACCTTTGACTCCATGTCTAGAAATATCCAATTAGTTTGCATTCTCTAAACTCATCATGCATGGAAACTCTCCCCAAATCATTGCAACTGCTCTAGACCCCCAGTTTCAGCTCCTGAAAACTAGTTACCGGTGCTCTCCCCCACCTTTTTGGAACTTTAACTTTTCTCCCTTGATTGACTTTTTTTTTTTTTTCAAGAGGAACAATTTCAGTACCCAGAAAATTCTTGGGCAGAAGGTTATTAAGCAGTTATTTGCTGAGCAAATATCCATGAATGGGTTAATCGCTTTCTATGCCTCCTTCCCATTGCCTGGATGAGGCTCACTTCCTGGGGATCACTCACAATGGAGGTATCCCTCTTTCCAGTGTGAATAGGCAGAGAGAACCTTATTTCTTCTTTTTTTTGCTCTGAAGAGCTGCAGATGTACCCTAAGAACTTTGGATGCTATCTCTTGTGGCAGTAACAATGGGAAGCATGCTGGGGGTCACATGCCAAGAGGTAGAGGGGGCAGAGGGATCAAGCACACATACACATTTTCCAGAGATCCTGGGTCAGTGTGGGCTGGGAGCCCACAGAAAAACAAGGGTGAGCCTAGAGGATAAAGAAGATCTTTAGTTTTCTGTCCATACATTAAAATATATAACTTGAAATTATCCAAATAAATATGTGGATTAAAGAAATTTCTAAGTACAGCCCTCTCTTCCCCAAAAGCTATGATATCCTGATGAGAGAATGTCTCATATATAAAAAAATATTCATTTGCATGTTCAATGGAGCAGGGGACATCCCTCTCACAATCCTGAACTGCTGGCTCCTAATTGCACACCTGCCTGCCTGTCTAGTCACCCTGCCAGCCTGATCACCCCTCACTGTCTCTGCATGCTGGTCTGATTGCCCCTAACTGCCCTCCCTCCCCTGACAGCTTAGTCGCTCCTAACTGCCTCCCCTCCCCTCTCCAGTCTAGCTGTTCCCCCTGCCAGCTTAATTGCCCCCAACTGCCCTCCCTCTGCCAGCCTGGTCACCTCTTACTGCTCCTCCCCACACCAGCCTGATCACTCCCAACTCCCCCCCTCTGTTGGTCTGGTTGCCTCCAACTGGCCCCCCCCCTGCTGGCCTGATCACCCCTCATGGTCCCCCTGCCAGCCTGGTTGCCTCACACAGCCTGCTGTTCAGTCGTTTGGTCATCCTTCACTAACCTTGCTGCCTGTCTGGTCACCCATGAAGCCTGCTTGTTCAGTCATTTGCTCATCTGTCACTAACCCCTCTTCTGGCCTGGTCTTAGGCAGACATCTTGTGAGGGTTAATTTGCATATTACCATATTTATCATATAGGACTAGAGCCTAATGCACAAAATTCATGCAAGCGGCCGGGCCCTTGCAGCTCTGGCCGGCCCTTGCAGCCCCTTGCAACCTCGGCCAGCCCATGCTGCCCCTCAAAGCCTTGGCTTCGTCTAGAAGGTCATTTGTCTGTTCGATCTAATTAGCATATTAGCTCTTTATTATATAGGAGGATACTAGGTAAAATAATAGGAGCTATGTCAGAGTGGTTTTGCAGAACAGGTAGCTTGGTGGGCAGAGAGTGCCTAGAGTCGGACAGGCTTGGTTCACACCTGGCTCTGCTGCAGAGTGTTTTCCCATCTGTGACACATTTCTTAGGTCTCTGAGTCTCAGTTCCTCATCTGAGAAATGGTGGTAAAGATCTCCATGCCCGTGGTTGCTCAGGATTAAATGAGAGAGTTGAAAGTTAGTGGCTGGCCCATGGCAGGTATATAACAAAGATTTAGTTCCTCTCCATATCCAGGTACAGCCTATGGGAGGCATCATTATTTCTGTAAATAGGTATCAACTTCAATAGTCATCATATTTTTTCATAAAAATGGATGAATCATAAGTCATCTATCAGTATAATTATTTGGCTGTCTCATCCGCTGGATTATAAACTCCACAAGGAGAAGGGTTTTTCCTGCTTTCATTCTGGAATAAGTGGTAAGGAGCATGTCATGCACAGTATGTGATCCATTGATCTTTGTTGTAGAAAGGAACAGTTTTCATTGAGGATTTATTAATATGGTCTAAGTGTGTTGCTTAGCCTAAAACATATGCGTGGCTGCAGAAACTCTAAAGAAAGAATGGCTTTTGCTCCA
>PVJC01050729.1:0-11714 GCA_004026665.1 Murina feae | reverse complement strand
GGCTCAGCTTAATTTTAACTCAGTGTTGAGAAGAGATTGATTCTAGAAGCTGCCATCCTAGCCAGGGAAGACTCAGAAAAATTGGTAAGAGCCCATCCAATATACAAAATTCTTGCAAGGCAGTAAAACTCCAGTTCAGCACATAGAATGGCGATCCAGCCACTGATGACTTCATCATGCTCTATCTACACTACCTTCAAGTTGAGTGAGGAGAAAGACCTGCATCTTTGTCCTCCCCCCCTCACGCCCACCCAAATCATTAAAACAGAAGGCATTCCATTTTGGCAAAACGCAGTTCAGTTTCGCAAGCAGATTTCGTGTAAAAAAGACACATCCAGAGGCAGGCGGGGCACTTGCCTTCACGGTGACTTCATATGCACCTCTTTGCACTGGTGCACCCCTTAGCATCCTAGCATAGAAACCACAATGCTTTCTGCCTGGGGAGACATGGAGAGATTTGTAAAAACAAAATACCTTACAAATCTGTGAAACGTACTCATCTCTGACCTCGCTCCCCACTCCACTGTTTTCTCCTTCATATTGATGCCAGGGGTTTTATTTTTCATCCCAACTCAAATGTAACTCAGTCTACTGTTTCATCATTTCCATGTTCAATGTGAGCCCAGACTAGATAGTTGTATTAGCCAAGTGAAGTAATACAACTAGGTAGTTGTATTAGCCACCAGGCTAGTGTGGCTCAGTGCTTGAGCATTGACCTATGAACCAGGGTTTGACTTGGGTCGGGGCTCATGCCCAGGTTGTGGACTTGATCCCCATTAGGGGGCATGCAGGAGGCAGAGGATCCATGATTCTCTCTTGTCATTAATGTTTTTCTCTCTCCCTCTCCCTCTCTCTCTCCCTCTTCCTTTTCCTCTCCCTCTCTGCCTCTCCATCTCTCTCCCTCTCACTCTCCCTCTCCATTCATCTTTTTGGAACCAATAAAAACATATTTTAAATGGACTGTCAAATTATTATGCTACTTGTAGAAAGTCTAAATGCTGAAATTCTCAAAGTAGGTTGTAACAGTTCAAATGAGGGAGGGTTAGTGGGTGGGTGGCAAGAGATCAACCAAATACCTTGTATGCATATATGCATAACCCATGTACACAGACAGTGGGGTAGTGAGGGCCTGGGGTGGGGGACAGGGGTAGTTTGGAGGTGACCAATGTGAGAAAAAGAGGGCATATGTAACACTTTCAACAATAAAAGCTTTAAAAACTCTATAATAAAAGCCTAACATGCTAAGTGTCCATTCGTCCATTCAACCAGTCAAAGTGTAATATGCTAATGATATGCTCAGACCGCTCAATTTCTCTCTATGATGTGCACTGACCACCAAGGGACAGATGCTCCGACTAGTAGATTAGGTTGCTGCTGAGGTCTGCCAATTGGGACTGAGCAAGATGGGTGGGACACAACCTAGAGCCCTCCCGTGGTCCTTCCCCAGCTGGCCAAAATCCTGTGTCCCTCCCCTGCCCGCCTTGTGAACCAGTGGGGTCGCTTAGCCTGTTCTGCACCCTCTTGAAATTCAGGACCCCTTAGGGGATGTTGGAGAGCCAGTTGCAGCCTGATCCCACAAGCCAGGTTGAGGGACTCCACTGGTGCACAAATTCATGACTTCATGTGCACCACTTCACACTGGTAGGCTCCTTAGCACCTGAGCATAGAAACCACAATGTGTCTGCTTGTGGAGACATGGAGAGATTTGTACTAGTAATAATAATAATAAAAGAAAAAACACAGTTCAAATGAGCATCAGCCAATGCATCTTGCAGCAAGCAAGTCAAGAAGAAATAGTCACTTTTTCCCTAAGTCAGTTCCGACCTATATATGTGGGACACAGGATGTTTCCAGCTATCTTCTCATTCAAGGGAGATACTTTGAGGTTCTTTCTCAGTATGGTACAGGCCTTCCCCAAAAACTATCCCAGAATCCACCCTAGTCAGTTTGTGTTCAGTTCTGGTCAAGGGCACATATCTCATTTACAGCTCCTCCCCAGCCCAGGCCCTGGTCAGGGTGCATGAAGAAGGAACCCAATCAATGTGTTTCTCTCACATAGGTTTCTTTCTTTCCCTGTCTCCTCTACTTTCTATAACAATTAATGGAAAAATATCCTCAGGTGAGGATTTAAAAAAAAGAACTTCAGAATCATTGTCGCTTCTGGAATTTCTGAATGGGAGTCAGTCCTAGACACCCCCAAGCCAGCTCCTGACCTTGGAGAAGGAAGCTATGTTGTAGCTGAATGGCACATTTTGATTCATTAAATTCACATTCATCTCTGTGGTTAGGAAATGGGACAGATATTCTCATAAATTCAAGGTTAATCAGAAGAGTCATTCAAAAATGAATGCATTATGCTGTTCAGGCCTGGCCTTGTGTTCGTCAACAGAAACCCTAGAAACCAAAAAAAATAGCAGGTATGCAAGTCCACCAGCTGCAGCCTGAGTCACTGCTCTTCACCTTGGAGCAAAGTCACCAGGTCAGAATAAAAGGAAACTGACATATATATATCCTCATTCAGGGATATGTTTAATATATATATATATATATATATATATATATATATATATATATATATTTTTTTTTTTTTTTTGACTTGCTTGCCGCAGGTCAGATATATAGGAAGGTGCACTTATACCACAGGGAGGTGCTTTAACATGACAAGGAGGTGGGTTTCCCCACAGAAAGATGTATTACCCTACAGGAAGGTGCCTTTCCCACACAGGAAGGTGCATTCCCCACAGGAAGGTGCATTCGCCCCATAGGAAGTTGTGTTTCCCCCACAGGAAGAAGGATTCCCCCACAGAAAGATGCATTTCTTGCACAGGAACATGTGTTCCCTCATAGGATGGTGCATTTTCTGATCAGGAAGATGGATTTCCCCATGAAAAGATACATTTCCCATAGAAAGGTGGGTTTCCCCACAGAAAGTTGTGTTTCCCCCACAAGAAGATGTGTTAGCTCATAGGACAGTTTGATCCCCTCATAGGAAGATGTGTTTTCCCCACAGGAAGATGGTATTCCCTAGAGAAAAATGCATTTTACCAACAGGAAGAAGTGTTCCCCCAAAGGAAGGCAAATTTCTTTTTTTTCTTTTATTTAATTTTCTTTTATTTCTTAAAGTATTACAAAGATTATTGCATATGCATCCTTTTTCCCCCTTGACCTTCCCCTGGCCTCCTCTACCTCCCTGTGTCTTGTGTCCATTGATTATGCTTATATGTATGCATACAAGTCCTTCAGTTGATCTCTTAACTCCCCCCGCAACCCTCGCCAGCCTTCTGGCTGTAGTGTGACAGTCTGTTCAATGCTGTTTTGCCTCTGTATCTATTTATATTCTTCAGTCTATAATGGTCTTTACTATCCACAAATAAATAAGATCATGTGGTATTTTTCTTTTATTGACTGGTTTATTTCACTTATCATAATGCTCTCCAGAATAAAGGCACATTTCAACAAGAGGAAGGTGAATATTCCCCACAGAAAGATGTGTTTCTCTCATAGAAAGAAGGGCTCTACCACAGGAAGAAGCATTCACCCACAGGAAGGTGTTTTCCCCCACCTTGAAGATGGATTCCCTTAAAGGAAAGTGCATTTCCCCCACAGAAAGCATTCCTGTGCAGGAAGATGGGTGTCCTCCACAGAGATGTGAGTTTTCCCTACTGGATGATAATTTTCCCCAATGGAAGAAGAGTTCTCCCACAAGTAGAAGGGTTCTCCTGCAGAAAGGTGCATTTCCCTCACAAGAAGGTGCATTTACCCATAGGAAGGTCCATTTCTCCCATAGCAATATGCTTCCCCCCTCCCAGGAAGGTGCATTTCCCCCACAGACATGTGCATTCCCACAGGAAGGTGTATTTGCCCCACAGGGAGATGTGTTCCCTCATAGGATGGTGCATGTCTCCCATAGAAAGAAGGTTTCTTCCAAAGGAAGGTGCATTGCCATCACTGGAAGGTTCATATCTCCCCCACAGGAAGATGCATTTCCCCTATTGTAAGAATTGTCCTCCCATTGCAAGATGCATTCATGCACAGGAAGGTGCTCCCGCACACCCACCAAGATACCTTTCCTTATAGGAAGGTGGTTTCACCCACTCTCCAGGGAAAAGGATTTGCCGAATGAAATATGCATTTCCAATTTGAGAGATGATTTCCCCCACAGGAAGAAGAGTTTCCCCACAAGAAGGTATGTTTCTTCCACAGGAACATGCATTCCTCCACAAGAACATGTGTTTCCACAAGAATGGTGCCTTCTCACAGAGTAAGGTGCATTCACCCCAGAAAATTGATTTTCTTCTACACGATGAAGGGTTCCCCCAAAGGAAGGTGCATTTTCCCCACAGGAAGAGGGATTCCCACACAGAAAGTTGTTTTCTGTACAGGAATATATATTCCCTCATAGGATGGTGCATTGCCCCACAGGAAAATGGGTTTCCTCACAGGAAGGTGCATTTACCCCATAGAAATAAGGGTTTCCCCACAAGAAGGTGTATTCCTGAAAAAGCAAGTTGGGCTTTTACATAAGAAGGTGGATTTCTCCACAGTAAAATGGGTTCTTTCACAGGAAGCAGCTATTCCCCTGCAGGAAGATGTGATTACCCCACTGAAAGAAGGGTTCTTTCACAGGAAGGTACCATAACCCCACAGGAAAAAGTTCTCCCACAGGAAATCTCATTTCCACTATAGGAAGGTGTGTTCTTGCACAGGAAGTATGGTTTTCATACAGGAAGGTGGGATTCCCCTACAGGAAGAAGTGGAAGAAGATGCGATTGCTTCACTTGATAAAGGGTTTTCCCACAGGAAGGTGTGTTTTCACCACAGCAAAAAGGGTTCCCACACAGGAAGGTGCATTTTCCCACAAGAAGTTGTGTCTCTCACACAGAAACATGCGCTTCCCCAAGGAACATCCGTTTCCCCACCATTAGGTGTGATCCTCACATTAAGGTGCATTTGCCACAAGAAAGTGCATTTCCCCCGCAGGAAGAAGTTTTCCCCCAAGGGAAGCCATTTCCACCAGAGGAAGGTGCATATTCCCCAAGAAAGATGCATTTCTCCCAAAAGAAACAGGGTTCTTTAACAGGAAGATGCATTCACTCCCCAGAAAGGTGCTTCACTCCTATACCCAAGATGTGTTCCCTTATAGGAAGGTGAGTTTTCTTCAAAGGCAGAAGGATTATTGCACAGGAAGGTGCATTTCCTACAGAGGAAGATGTGTGCCAGTATAGGATTGTGCAATGCTCCCACAGGAAGGTGTATTTCCTCTACAGAAATATGCATTTTTTTATTCCAGATGATGATTTCCCCCACAGGAAAAGGAGTTCTCCCACAGGTACAAAAGTTCTCCTAGAGAGAGATGCATTTCTCCTTAAGGAAGGTGCGTTCCCTCACAGGAAGGTGCATTTCTCCCACAGGAACTTGTGTTTCCCCACAGGAACCTGTGTTTCCCCCCACAGTAAGTTGCTTTCCTACACAGGAAGGTGAGTCTTCACAGGATCACTCATTTCTTCATAGGAACATGCATTTCCTCCATAGGAAGGTCTGTTTCTCCCACAGGAAGTTGTCTTCCCCCACAGGAACATGTATTTCCCCCACAGGAAGTTGCATTCCTACACAGGAAGGTGTGCTTCTATGGAGGAAGGTGAGTTTACCCCAAAGGAAGAAGGGTTCTCCCACAGACAGGTGCATTTCCACCACAGGAAAAGGGGGTTCTTTTATAGGAAATTGTGATTCTCCGAAAGGAAGAAGGGTTCTTTCACAGGAAGGTGTGATTCCTTTACATGAAAAAGAGTTCTTCAACAAGAAGGTACGTTTTGACACAGGAAAAAGGGTTCCCACACAGGGAAGTGCATTACCTTCACAGGAAGAAGGGTTCTTCCATAGGAAGGTGCAATCCCCCTGGCAGGAAGAAGAGTTATTTTACAAGAAGGTGCAGTTCCACCACAGAAAGGTACGTTTTTGCACAGGAAGTAGGTTTTCAATATAGGAAGATGTGGTTCCCTCACAGGAAAAGGGGTTCTTCCACAGGAAGATGAATTCACCCCAGAAGGTGCTTCACTCCTATCCCAAAGATGTGTTCCCTTATAGAAAGGTGAGTTTTCCTCATAGAGAGAATTCCTGCACAGGAAGGTGCATTTCCTGTACAGGAAACTGTGTGCCCACATAGAGTTGTGCATTGCTCTCACAGGAAGGTGCATTTCCTTCACAGAAATGTGCGTTTTTCCTTCCTTCCGGGTGATGATTTCCCCCACAGGAAAAGGAGTTCCCCCACAAGTAGAAAAGTGCATTTCCCCCATAGGAAATGGGTTGATTTACAGGAAGTTCTGATTCTTCCACAGGAAGAAGTGTTCTTTCACAGGTGCAACTCCTTCACATGAAATAGAATTCTCACACAGAATGGTGTATTTTAACCACAGTAAATATGGGTTCCCACACAGGAAGGTGCGTTATCTGCACAGCAAGAAATGTTCTCCCACAGGATGGTGCGATTGTCTTACAGAAACTTGTGTTTCCCCACAGGAACATGTGTTTCCCCCACAGGAAGTTGCATTCCTGCACAGGAAGGTGAGTTTCCACACAGGAAGGTGAGTTTCCCCCAAATAATGAGGGGTTCTCCCACAGGAAGGTGATTTCCCCCCACAATAAGTTGTATCTGTCAAACAGAAACATGCATTCCACCAAGGAACATGCGTTTTTCTCCATTAGGTGCCATCCCCCACATCAAGGTGCATTCGCATCTGCAAACAGGACACCCAGGGTCCAGCCAGGAACCCAGGAACACTGGAGCTCAAACCAAGAATATGTGGACCCAGCTGAGCCCTGCTCCTTCTCACAGAAACGTAATATTGCACTAGATAAAGGCATAGTTTGTATTCCAGATGGAAGAAACAAACACACACAGGGAAGTCTGCACTCCACAGTCTGTGCCCGTTGGGGTCAGTGCGAGCAGGGAAAGTTTGCGCTACACAGAGTCCGAGGCTGTAGGCGCTAGCATGACCCGAGTATGGGAGGGGGTCCCGTAGGCTGCTAGAAGAAGGAAACCAGAAAAAAAACACCTCATAACTGATCTGGACACAAAAAGACAGCCTTGGTTTTGGTATGTGGAGAGGAGACATTGGGAAAGTTGCCCATGGAGCTGGATGGTGGAGGCTCTAAGCCTACACGTATCCTCGGCGGGGCTCCTCTTTTCCTCTCATTAAGTCTAGGCTTTGGTTTGTTAAACCCAATACATAGAAGTGTCCAATTGGTGTCACTCATGGAGACTGCAGGGGAAAGCTGTGTTTGTGGGTCTTGAGAAGCAGAGCAGGGAGTGAGGATTTCGAAATCAGCTCTGGGGCAGTCCACCCTGTCAAACTTGTATTAAGTTCCATAGGGAAAACAAAACCTAAATGCCAGCAAGAGAGGACCTATAGCCTTGGAGGTTACTCCAAGAACACTGCCACCCAGAGGCTGATTCACAAACTGACTCTTCTGTAAACACAAATAAAGGCAGAAATACTGCCGGCTTTAAAATCAGGACTGTGGTTTACAACACAGAGGAGCAGGGAATCACAGGGAACTTCAACACTCTCCTGAATAGCTGACAAGACAAAGGCATACCAATAAGAAGAGCAGAAGAAGCAAATGACCTTCACTACTGCACATTTTTTTCTTAACAATTTTTTAATGTTTTTCTTTCTTTTTTTTCTTTTAAGAAACAAATTTTTTGTCTTTTTTCCACAATTGATTTTACCTTTTTAATTATTGTACCTTTATTTTTAATCAATATTATTATTACTACTATTTTTTTTTCTTTTTCTAAGAGGCATTTTATTTTCTCTTTATTTTATTTTGAGACTAATGCTCTTCATTCTATTTTCAGTTTTCCTATAGCATCATTTTACTCTATCTCAGCTTTACCTTTATGCCAACACTCTCTTCCTCACTTTTCCCCTATTGTTGTCCTGTTTCTCAAACTCTACTCATGCTTTAGATTTTTGCTATTCCCTCTTTTTACCCCCGTTACAATTTCACCCTACTAGGTTATCTAATTCAAAATTCCCTGCTCCAAGCCCACAGATTCCTCAACTCTTCTATTTCTTCATTATCCAAATTTTTTCCTCTCTCTGTTGTTCTTCTGTTGTTTGATTATACTGGGGGTCTTTATGCTTATTGGTGAGACTGTTTCCCTTTTTCTTTTTCTTTTTTTTTTTTGTTGTATTTTGGTTATTTTTTATTCTGTTTCTCCTTACCTTATTAGATATTAATTGTTAATTGATTAATTAGTTCATGAATTCCATTCACCTCTAGGTATTTGTTACTGGCATTTATTGTTATTGGTGGCTGTTCAATTTAAGTTTTCTCCCCAGACGTTTTCTTCCCCTCTTTTACTGCATTCTCTTCTTATTACTCTTACTTTTTTTCCTTTTCCTTCCTTTTCCCAACTTTGTTTTGGCAATTCCTTTTTCCTTTCCTTTCTTTTTTATCCCCTAATACTCTTTTCTATGGTGGTAACCTTTAGTGGAGTTATAAGTATCATGAATACATTTGGGTTCAGTTCCTTGTGCATTGTGCCTTGCTGTGTTGTATTTTGTGTCTTTAAGTTAACACAGGAGAGAAAAAACTATATAACTAGATGCCCAGAGAAGAGAGATCATTCAAAGACAAAGAAACAGTCTGCATATGAAAGAAAAACAGGTATCACCAAAAAGAGAAGTAAATGAAATGGAGGCAAGCAACTTGTTAGAGAAAGAATTCAGAGAAATGATCATAAGGTGGATTAAAAGAATGGAATACAAATTGAACAATATGTGTAAAAACCAGGAGGAAATGAAGAAGAACCAAGAAGAAATGAAAAATGACATCAGCACTATAAAGAACTAAATAGAATGCTTCAATAGTAAACTAGAAGAAGCAGAGGACCGCATCAGTGAGCTAGAGGACAAGGTATAAAAAAATACCCAAGCAGAGCAGCAACCTAGAAAAAAGAATAAAAAAGCAGAAGGAGGGCCAAGAAAACTTTGGGAAAACACAAAATAAAACAACATACACATAATAGGGGTGCCAGAAGGAAAGGAAACTGAGCAAGGAATAGAAAACTTATTTGAAGAAATAATGACAGAAAACTTTTCCTGGCGGCGGTATAAGGAGAAGAGTCCGGTGCCTGCCCGGGAGCGGAGGGAGTGAGCAGCTAAGGAGAGTGCTTTCCAGCCCAAGCAGCAGAGGAGGTAGACCTGAGAAACACCTGCAACCGGGTGAGAAAGAATCCTGCTGGGAGAAGGTGAACTCGGGGCTCAGGGAGGGTCAGTGAACCAGCCCCTGAGGCACCAGAAAGCCCAGGCGCAGGCGCTCGGCCGCGTCCCTGGGGACGGGCGCAGTGGAGGAAGTGTCAAGGGAACTGCGTCGCTGGGGGACTGTGGATACGGGTTCACAACCAGGATAGGGCGGAGGAATGTGGGCAGAGGAGAGGCTGCCCCTCTCGGACTGGATTCCATGGCGGGGCTAGCAGTCAGAGAGGAATTGAGTGTTCCAACGGAGAGGCGTGCACCCGCGCCATCTGGCCTCCCTCCATAGCCCGCAACTCAGCACTCACACGGGGGCACGCACCCCGCGGCTGGTGCCTCACGGCCCTGAGCCCCGGAGAAGAGACAGGGTGCGCACATGAGTGGCGCCTCACGGTCTAGAGCCCCAGAGAAGGGACAGGATGTGCGTGTGTGACACAGCACCCCCATCGTTGCCGTTCATGACTGGCGCCTCTCGGCCCTAAGCCCCCGAGAAGAAATGGGGCGTGCATGCGCACAAGCACTGCCGGAGTCCCTCCCGCCCAGGGCTCACTGAAGAAAGACTTTGCCAGTGGCAGAAGTGGGGGAAGAAGCACCGAGCTGCGGAATCTGGAGAGAGAGGGAGAACCCAGGGAAGTGGCAGCGAGTTGGAGGCGGGATCGCACTGGAGCCTGGGACCTGAGTAGCCATTGTCCCCTGGAGAGATAACCCCTCCCTCCAGTATCCAGACAACCAACACAGCCACACCAAGCTCCACCTTGAACTGTAAAAAGAAAAAAAAAAACAGTCCCGGAGATTACTAAGAGACAGACCTAAAGAGAGACTCTTGGACCCAGCAGTAGGATCCTGAGAATCACAACAATACAAAAGACTGGGATCTTAAGCCAGCCAGAGGAACATTTTACTTCTTCATATATATATTTTATATTTTGTATTTTACACTTTTTTAAAATTTCTTATTTTTTATTATTTTTTAATTGGTATCTTCTTATTACTGTATTACCTCTCCTTTTCTTTTCCTTTTTTTCTCTTTGTTTCTCCTGTTGGTGTCTGTTGCTTTATTCTTTAGTTCTCTTCACTTTACTTTTCAATCACTTTATTTTATTCTGTTATTATATTGTTTTTTGGCTATCTTTATACCATTTTTGAAATCCATTTTTTTTGTAAAATCATTGTACCTTATTTTTTTATTTTTTTTATTTTTTTCTCCTCTTTCATTCTCTTTCCTCTTATCACCCATCCCTATTTAACTTCCTCTATACTGAACTGAGATCCTCCCTGTTTACCCCCAATTCTTAACCGTATCTTCTGTATACAAGCTCAGCATCTAGAGATTCTGCTCCCATCCTCTCTGCTGGGGGTGGTCACTTATTGTGGGGTTACTATTGTCGTTAGTACATTCGTGTTTGGGTCCCTTTGTGTGGTGTCCTATCGAGGTGAACTTTATCCTGTCTAGCCAGGTGCTAGAGAGTGAAACCCAAAAGCAGACACTGGTAGAGGAAACCCCATCCAAGAAATGGTCAATAATACCCCAGACCCAACTACAGAGGCAGAAAGAAGGGGGCAGTGAAGGAGAGAGCGTAAGTCAGTGAAGGACCAAAAGGGGACGGTGTGGTCAGTGGAATGTGCGTGTGAGTATGTTAGTGAGGCACAGATAGATCCTGCAGTGGTCGAGCTAAATGGGCTTTCTTAACTAGACAGCCACTGCTACCATTGTAGGCAGTTCTATGAGGCCATCCCGTCCTCACCGTCCTAGCATCTTTAAGGGGAGAGCTGTTGTAACTGGGAGAGCTGTTGCAACTTCACCCCCAAACAGGGCACCTTCAGACAACACCTGAGACTCTTCAGTCACCCTCTGCCAGGGACCTGGTACTTCAGCTGTGGGCCCACAGTCAACAAGTCTCCAGCCACCCTGGGTGCAGGCTCCTGTGAGTTCTAAAGTGTGCTCTCCTCTGACCGGCCCAACGCCTTAGCCCAAGGCACTGCAACCACATAAACAGAAGACACACAAGCAGCCCACCCATGTCCAAGGAGCAGCAGTTCTGAGACCAGCCTGCTCCAGATCTAAGAGCAGAAGCCTCACGTGGCAAATCCCTGTCCAAGGATCAGCAGCCAGTGAGAAGCCTGTTTCCCAGTTCGAGGAGCAGCATCCACGTGAGCAGCCTCACACCTATCTGAGGAGCAGCCCACACTAATCCAAGGAGCATCAGCCAAAAGCAGTCTGAACCTGTCGGACAAGAAACAGCGGGGAGAGCATTCTGCCTCTATCCAAGGAGCAGCAGTCACACATGCAGCTCACTCCCACCTAAGGCACAGTAACCACGCAAGCAGCCCATCCCCCATTTGAGAACCAACAACTGAGTGAGCAACCTGCACTTGCGTGAGGAACAGTCACCCTGTAAGCAACTTGCCCCTGTCCAAACAGCTACAGCACCACAAGCAACCGGCTCCATCTAA
>PVJC01050728.1:0-11715 GCA_004026665.1 Murina feae | reverse complement strand
GGCTATTCAATTCCATGAGTAGCTCTCCTTTGCTCCTATCTCCCACAGGAGAGAAGTCCAGGAATCTAGAGATGACCAGATGGGAAAATGATGAACAAATATGCACACCATGCAAATAGACATTTAGCGCTGAATACTATGCTGGGGACTCCTTCAGGTTCAAGGAAGATAATGCAGTCTAGACAGAAAGCAAAAAGGTGATGCAGGATTTGGAGTGCCAGTCATAGAGGGGTTAACTTCTCTCATGGACCCTCCACAGATCCCAGCTTCCACTTGCCTTTGGGAAGGCATTACCTATGCACTCTCCCTTCCACTGGAGAAAATGTCATCCCCAAACCCTGTTCCTCACAGGCACCCCTCAACTCCTGCAGATCCTTGATCCTTACCTCTTCTCTTTCTTCCAAAGTCCAGGCATTCTGGTAGCTACAGAGTTTGATAAAAGTTGTTCCTTTTTTCTCTGCTGTTTTGATGGGTAAAAGGAGAATCTGCTGACCTTAAAGAGAGGAATGTGGGACAAAGAAACCCTTGTGGGATGGCCACCATAGGGTGAAAATAAAAATAGATCCAGAGGATGGATATTTGCATGGTGAAGGTGAAACTCTTTTCAACCAATTATTTTATACCTTATGCTTCTATAAGTACTTGCCTCCTTTCCTGCTTTGAGTCAAAATAGGAAAAAAAGAAAAACATTGTCCAATACCTTGGTGTTAGAAGGTTTTGGCTCCAGGGAGCAAGAAGATGCAAAGAGAGAGAAAATGAAAGGCTTAATGTGGCATTGTGGGAAGGAATTTTGCTTTGGGTAACATAAAATATGTTTAGAATGCTAAACATAAATACGTTTCTATTTCAACTCTGCCCTTTTGATCCACGCTAAAGGGACCATAGCTTTCTCATCTTTGCTCCTATAGAACTCTGCCCAGGGAACTGTTCAGAGTGAGTATCCATTGAATGTTTCCTGAATGGCACGATAAAGGACTAATCTCAGTGATGGAATAATCACTGAAGTGCTTGGGCTATGCATTCAATTGGGAGTCTTTGCTTCTAACACATCCATCACTTCCTAGCAGAGTGACTTCCACCAAGTCACTTAACTTCAATAGCCCTTAGCTTCCTCTACTTACAATCCTCCTTGTAGGGAAAAAAATGAGACAATGTAGGCTAAGACCATAACAATCTTATGATTTACTTTTTTTACTTATGTTAATAGTCCCTGGGGATTTCTCATTGCTCGTGGAAGAATATGATTTCTTAGTATCTCCCATCTTTGAGTTAGTTTGCATTTCCCATGACTTGAGAAGATAAAGTAAATGGCTGATGGAGCTTCTGTTACTTTGTGGGTCTAATTCACACAAATGGTTTTCTTCACGAAAGGGGCATGTGTCATCTTAACCAGGGCTACGGAAATGAGTTTGAAAAGGAGGTGGTGACTCGGGGTGTTGGGGTGGGGGTTGGGGAACCTTGTCTTCCAAGGCTTCAGGCTGAGCTCAAAACTGATCTCCAAATAGTTCTCTGTCTCCTTCTTCAACGCCCCTATTCCCAGCCCACAGGCTCACACTCACCAGGCCACAGTGATCTCGCCTCTCTTCAAATTTCCTTACAGATACTGACCTGGCCTTTATACTTACTTACCTTCGTCAAAAGGCAGTTTATCATAACTCATATCTCTCCAAAACCAGGAAATCCTCCAGGATAGGAACTTTGTTTGACATATATGTATTCTACATAGCACTTCTACCTGTAGTAAAAGTCAACTACTGGAAGGAAGGAAGAGAGTGAAGGGAGGAGGGAGACAGGGAGGGAGACAGGAAAACAAATGAATGGACTTGATAATAAAATAATTTTTTAAAGTAAAAATTGGAAAACTATTTATACCTGCCCCAAACACAGTAAAAGTATTTGACATTACCATATAGCACAACATGAAGTTCAAATATGATGCAACTAAAAAAAACCCCACAAAATCCTCATTCTCAGCGAAATGAAATGAATACTCTCTTCATTTCCTTACACTGAGGTGTACAATGAACCTCATGGGCCCAGCTGCTCTGGGGCCTTTCTATAGACATTTGCTTCAGCTGCAAGCCTCTCCGTGTGCCCCTGCCCCAGCATCTGGAGAACAGATGCCAGAGATTGGCAATTCCAATATCTCTCCTGCTTATGGTAGGTGGTTTCCATGAAGTTGCCTCATTCCCATGAAACTCCTCTACTTTTAAATGTGCTGAAGAGCGAGTTTGCAGACTCAGAGCCATATGGCTAGGCTAAGGGGCAGCATATGGTTGGAGACAGCTCAGTGCTGAACCATCGCATCTTTCAGCTCTCTTTACGCAGGAGCCAGTGATGGGGTCAGGGCTCTGTATTTTGAATTGCTCTGTCCTTCAGGTGGGAAATGAGATTCCTAGTAATAGCATCCATGTTAAAGCTTGTTTTAGTTTTCTTGGTCATGGTGTGGGTAGAGTGCAGAGAAATATCTATCTATACTCATACTTGTGGTCAATGGGAAGTACATTGTTAGGGGTAGAGGTTCAGTCTGTGAACTTGAACTATGGGCTGTCCAGGAGAAATATGACTTTAAGTCAACCTGACTAGGTCTCAACCTGCAGGTGTAGTTTATAGTCTGCAGGTGAGGCAAAACAGTCCCATGGAAGTAGGGAGCCAACTACTAAACAGTTAATGCAATGAGATGACACATGGAGAGATGAGTTTTGTGGTGGAATCATGAGAGATATTTTTTTTAATAAGCTAGAAGAGTTGAAAAGGGGGTGACAGAGAAGAAAATTAGAAAGTGAACTGCAAGGCATCAAAAAGAAAGAATAAACACACATGGAGTAAATAATTCAGGACCTGTCTCTGAAAATGCTGAGTCACAGTCTGTCCTCTTCACTTGACCTCACTACCAACACCCTCATGATTGTGAGCACAAAGAATAGTATTGTCATTGCGTCAAATTCCAGGAAATTTGCCAGGGCCAAGTGGTTTGGCCATGCCCCATCATTTGTCTCTCTTTAGTCAAATTTCTAAGAAGAAAAGCTCTTGTTTCCGTGAGTAATAATTTTTTTAAATTAAGACTTAGTTATACATGTAATTTGGGTACTAGAAATATCAGGGGGAACACTTTGTAAAGTATATGAGTGTCTAGCCACTGTTCTGTGCACCTGAAACTAATACAAAACAATACTGCAGGTAAACTGGAATTGAAAATAAAATAATTTAAAAAACAACAATTAGTTATATAAATGTACTCTTTCATAAAATTAATTCTGGCAAAGTCTGAACTCAAATCCAGATTTTTCTTTTTAATTCCAGGTACATATACTCTCAAACAAACCAACAAATAAATAGGCAGTGGGGAAATAAATCCTTTAACATAGAAAAATGGAAAATCATCACAGAATACCCTGGGGAAGAAAGACCAGCAAGGAGATAAAAAGGATTTTAGAACCTTGAAATACAACAAATCAGTGCAGTTCTGGCCATCACCACCATTGCCATTACTAACTGAGGTCCAGTTCAAGGGTTAGAGAATAGCTTTGCTAGCAGTATACCACTGAACCATCCCTGGAGCCCTAAACAACTTTACTGAGGCTTAGCATACAATTCACCCACTTAAAGTGTGCGATCCAGTGGTTTTAAGTATATGAACGAACTAGAGGCCCGATGCACGAAATTCGTGCAAGAGTAGGCCTTCCTTCCCCTGGCTGCCAGCACCAGCATCCCTCCGGCACCTGAGATTCGGCACCCCACAGCCCTGGCTTCATCCAGGAGGATGGAAGAACATATGTAAGTAGGGGCAGTAATCCCTCTTCCCTTAGATTGTTAAATTTAAAAAATGGCAGCAGTCAACACAACAATAGCCATCTGGTGTGAATGAATCAAAATTATATATATTTTTTGGATTGGCAACAAATATATATTTTTGGGTGCCTCAGAATTTTAGTCATTAGTTTAGATGTGGCATGAGATAAAAAAAGTTGAAAATTGCTGACACGGCAATGTTTTTAAAAGGCTCATCCATGTGGTAGTATATATCAGTAGTTTATTCCTTTTTTGTGTTGCATGGATATACCACAATTGGGTTATTTAGTTATTAGTTGATGTAAACATTTGGTCTGTTTGCATCTTTTGGCTATCTAATCTAATAAAAGAGTAATATGCAAATTAACCCTCACTCCATTATACCTAAGCCATGCCCACCAACTAAGCCACACCCACCAGCCAATCAGAGTGACTATATGCAAATTAACACAGCCAAGATGGCAGCTTGCAACCAAAGCTAAAGCAAACAGGAGGCTTCATTGCACCAGCAATGAAGGAAACTGCCTACCTCAGCTTGCTGTGGCCTCTGCTCAAGGCAACAAAGTTTCAATTATAGAAGCCACGGAGCTGAAGCAAACAGGAGGCATCATTGCAGTAGCAATGGAGGAAACTGCCTGCCTAGGCAGGCTGTGCCCTTCACTCAAGGCAATAAAGTTTCAATTATAGAAGATAAATAAACCCCAGAAACCTGCTTCCAGCCAGCCTTGCTGGGACGTTGGGTCAATGGGAGCTGTGGCCAGCCTGCAAACAGCCATAAGCCCCTCATTCAGGCTGACTAGGCACCCCAGGGGGGACACCCACCTTGAAGGGGCTGTGGGCAGCCTGCAAACAGCCATCAGCCCCTCATCCAGGCTGGCCAGGCACTCCAGCAGGGACCCTCTCTCTGAAGGGGCTGTGGCCAGCCTGCAAACACCCATCAGCCCCTCACTCAGGCTGGCCAGGCACCCCAACGGGAACCCCACCCTGATCCAGAACACCCTCCAGGGCAAACCAGCTGGCCCCTACCCATGTACCAGGCCTCTATCCTATATAATCCTATACAATAAAAGGGTAATATGCAAATTGACCTAACAGCAGAACAACTCAGAATGACTGGTCACTATGACACACACTGACCACCAGGGGGCAGACGCTCAATGCAGGAGCTGCCCTTGATGGTCAGTACACTCCCACAGGGAGAGCTCTGCTCAGCCACAAGCCAGGCTGATGGATGCCAGTACAGCGGTGGTTGTGGGAGCCTCTCCTGCCTCCTCAGCAGCGCTAAGGATGTCTGAATACAGATTAGGCTTGCTCCCCACTGGCAAGTGGACATCCCCCGAGGGCTCCCAGGCTGCCAGAAGGATGTCTGACTGCCAGCTTAGGCCCAATCACTCGGGGAGTAGGCCTAAGCCAGCTGGTGGACATCCCTCCAGGGGTCCTGGACTGCGAGAGGGCACAGGCTGGGCAGAGGAACCCCCCCGCCAAGTGCACAAATTTTTGTGCACCAGGCCTCTAGTTATTAATAATACTGCTATACATTTGTGAACAAGATTTGGTGCATGTTTTACATTTTCTTTGTTATATACATAGGAGTGGAATTGCTGAGTAATATGATAACTGCATTGTTAGTCATTTAGAGAATTGCCAGACTGCTTTCCAAAGTTATCATTCCACATTCCTGCCAGCAGTATATGCCTGTCATTTGCCTTTTTTATTATATCCATCCTACTGAGTGTAAAGTGGCCTCTCACTCAGGTTTTGATTTGTGTGTCCCTGATGACTAATGGTGTCAGGCATCCGTTCAAGTACTTATTGGCCATTTATATATCTTCTTTAGAGACATGTCTACTCAAGGTTGTTATCCATGTTTTAATTGCATTACTTGCCTTTTTATTATAGAAATGTAAGAGCTCTCCATATATTCTGGGTGCAAGTCTGGTATAGATATGTTATTTGCAGATATTTTCTCCCATTTTGTGGGTTGTCATCACTTGCTTCATAGTATCCTTTGAAACACAAATTATAAAGTTTTGAAGTCTAAATGATCATTTGTTTAGCTTCTTGTGCTTTTGATGTCATACCTAAGAATCCATTGCTAAGCCTGAGTTCCTGAGAATTTGTCAGTAGTTTTCTTATAAGGATTATATAGGGGATGACTTTGGGTAATATTGTCATTTTATCAATCCAGCTAATAATCAAGTGAGCTTATTTCAAGTATGCTTTTCAACTCTAGAATTTCCATTGGGTTCATCTTTATAATTTGCTTACCTACAGTTTAGTCTATATTTCCAAGGAATATACCAATATCTGCCCATTGCCATTCCTCACAAACTCTGTCTACTGTTTTGAGGAGATCTCTCAATCCTGAAATTCTCCACCCTCTTTTGTAAACGAAGGCAGCTTTTTGGGGAAGAGATCAGAAACTATCTGTTTAAGGCTTGTTTTTCCCCCAGACATATTCCTGAGCCAAGGCTCTGGAGCTGGAAGTTGGAAGGGTGCCCTGCTTCTCTCTGAATGACTCTCCCTGCTATAGGGGTTGAGTGCTCAATGGATGGTGGTGTCAGTAGCATCCGGGCTTGCTGGCTTGCTTCTCGTGGCTTGGAAACACTGCCTTACCAACTGGGACAGGGGAGGCTGGCCTCTCAGTATCCTCAGTGTTCTTGCCCAAGGTGGAGCCTCCATCCCATTTGTGGAGGCTGAGCAGAAGGAGGGCGCAGTCACCACGCGGCTGTGCTTCACACAGGACTCAACCTCAGCAATAGGTAGCTGGAGACAGGATGCGGAATGCTGACACGCTGCTCCCTCTGGGAAGATAGCTTCTCACTGGGAGCCGGGGAGAGATGCAGTCCGGTATTCATGATAGCATCAATCTAGAGTCCATTGCTGTCTCACTTGGCTGGGAGTGAGAAGTGAGGGAGTCTTGGTTCAGATACTAAAGATTCTCACTATTCCTTCTGAGTTTTTATAGATTTTCTTGCATAAATGTTTGTTTGTTTGATGTATGCCCTTTGGACCATTTCTAGAAACTGAGTTTTTTTTAAGTAATTTTTACCATTTTCTAGGGGGAGGGTGTCTACAAAGTTCTTCGTGCTGTCAGGCCAGAAGTGGAACCCAAACGTAGGTCACTTTTATACCAAAATTAATAAGACCCATAATCACAGGCAATGAACAAACGAAAGAACCATGGGGAGGAGGTAACTAGACACAAAGATAGGAAAGAAATGTAAGAAAAGTATACAATGTAGAGAGAAGTGACAACAAGCAGACAGAAAAACAGGAACACAAAACAGTGCTGACAGTCGTATTTGACTCAGATTGGACCAGAATGAATTTGCATGTAGAGTAATTGACATAGTATTGATATCATTCATTATGGCCCTTTCTCACATATTGATATCACCCAACTGTTTTACATGTCTATGTGTTAAGTGTCCTAAAGTGGTCTTGAATTCATTACAAAAATATGCTTTCCCACCCTTCTTTCTCAACACTTCTTTTCTCAATCCTTTCTCTCCTTGAAGGACGCCCAAGTGTCACGTCCTCCAGAATGCATCTCTTTATTTCCCAGAACTGACTTGATGTTTGCTGTCTCTGTTCTCTGATTTTTCTGAATAACTTACCTGTATCTCTTTGGGGAAATTATCATTTTCCCCCCTTCCAGAATACCTTTGCTCCTGCCTATTCCCAAATCTATTTCTCTGAGATACCCTTAGAGTTCTTCCCATGTGTTTCAATTTTCTATGTTAACCAGAGCAAACTCACAATAAATACGCCTAATTAGTACAGATATATAAATTTTTAGATCATTATGGAGATTGAGACAGTGGTATGCTCACAGTTGGTCTTTACCATGTCCAATGAATAAATACAATGGAATGAACAGATTGAATAAATGAATGTCAACCATAATGAAATGTGCACACTATCAGAGTGGAAAGTCGAGAAAGGCAGCTCAGGAATCTTGTGGATAAGCAAAGACATCGCTTCTCAGCCTTTCGGCTAAGGTCAAGTGAGAATGGAGCAAAGGCAGAACAGGGAAGCTGGATTCCGTTCTTCATGGCACTGTCATTAAAACTTGCTATGTGATCGTGAGAAAAGCACCCATGACTCTACATCAATTACTTCATCTGTAACTATAGGAGCTGTACCATATTTTTTCCTGTTCAGAGTTTCTGGCCCACTATGCAAAGAGGCCTATGATAAAACAAAATTGAAAGGGTAACACATTCTCAGATTCCCAGATAACTTTAAATGTAAAAGCAAGATCACTTTTTTTTAATTGAATGGAAAATTATAAAGAGAAGATGTAGCTATAAGATGTTACACTCTTCACTGTGGCTTCCAAAAGAACATTTTGCACCCTCTCCTTCAATTGCACAACCAACTCAAACAAAGAGCCTATAGCTTAGAAATGTTAAGTTTTTAACAGAGTAAGAGCACTGGACATGACATCACAATTTGGAAAATCTCTCTCCTGAGTTTTCAGCCTAGGTAATTGGATTAGCCTCTCTTGCACAGGCTGCCAGCTCCCAGGTCTGTGAAGAAATCTGGTTTCCAATTGTCACTCTGAGCTGTGAGGGACCTTAACATCTCAATTAAATAGCTGATGTAGGAACAAGAAGAGAGGAAAATGAGAAGGTGAACTGGATAATTGTAGGAGGAAGGCCATTCAGTTCCTTCACTGCACAAAACATAATCTTCATTTGAGCACAGGTTGTCAGATATGATCAGCTCCAAATGCAAACATATAAACTGACAGTAACAAATAATTCAACCAAAGATATCCAGTTTCTTCATGGAGGATTGAAATTTTACTCTCCAACTATGCAAGGGAAATTGGGGCATATTGGGTTTCTCCCACATCACAGAATGCATCCCTCCTGGGTTTGTAATAAAGAAGCCTCCAAACGAAGCCCGGCTTCTTCACAGCAATTTGCCAGCAGCTGTCTCTGCTAGATGCCAGTAGATATCAGAATCCCGCTGACATCAAGGAGAGAAGATACCTCCTAAGAATGGACTCATCATATCACTCTCTCACCTTCAGAAATTTTCATCTGGAGTTTCTGCTCTGCTCAGAAGTTGTGGCATTATCTACCAAAGGAAGAACCTACTTCTGAGGAGAAGGGAAGGAAGTGTAATCTTGCCCTGAAATTCATTTCTCCCAAGATAGTTAAGAAACATTCCTTACACCTTGGATAAGTGGTTTTGGTCAGATTTGGGAATGAGAAATGGTGAGTCAGGAGAATAATTCAGATAGCAGATTTATGCCACTTGAGTAAAGGCACAGTGGTAGAATGGAAATAGAGCATATTTTTTGATACAGGGAGATTTGGGTTTGAATCTCTGCTTCTCATTTACTAATTGTGTGACTTTGGGACCCTATTCTGTCTCCATCTATAAAATGGGAATAACAGTACTTTCCTTATGATATTGTCAAAAGGATAACAAAATGCTATGCAAAACATCTAGTACAAGCATGTCAAACTTATAGGCTAATACGGAGCAAATAAGAGAGGCATGTGGCCTGCAGGTCAAGAGTTTGACATGCTTAATCTAGTACAATGTTTGGCATATAGTAGGTGTGATAGACATGCACGATGTCATCTTCCCATTGTTCTTTTATTAATCTATAACTTAGAATTGTCCATGACCTTAATTTTCTTCTCTGGGTGGTAGAAGAGCAAGTAATCATGTTGCACTATTATCAAGCCTGTCTAGTCCACTCCACTGCACCCTGTTCAGAATTCCCTGTAGCTTGGATGCATACTTAGCCAGTGGTATTATGGTTGGAGGAAAGGGCACTCCATCCAGCATCAGGAGACTTACTGGTTTCCTAACTCATTTGCAGTATGATCTTGAACACATCACTTGGCCTTTCATGAACTTAAATGGCCTCATCTGCAAATAGAGACTCATCACCCACACTCTGCTAGCTTGCTTTATAAAAGTCATCACTAACCTGAACCTGCTCCTCAAATTACCCACCCACCCTATGAGAAATTTACAGCCCTCCCCTTAAGTCTATAGAAAGTGCTTCTACCTCCATTGACTCATAATAAGCCCCACTAACTAAACCATCTCCCCAGTACTTTGATGAGAGAACCTCTGCACTTGAACCAAATAAACGAGATACATCCATCCATAAATGTACTTAGTGAGGACAATAAATATAAATTATAGTTGTCATTTTTAAGCAAATTGTAAGATCTTTGGTAAATGGAACCATGTCTTACATCTCCTAAAACACTTTTCTGCAAAATCCCAAAGTATATAGGACAGTGCTAGGGGACTACATTCAATAAATTAATACTAACTAAATGGATAAATTGGTTGTAAAGTTATCTTGGAAGGTAAACATCTTCCAAATAGTCAGTAGAGCTCTTCATCCCTACCTGGTTTGGCTCAGTGGATAGACCATCAGCCTGAGGACCAAAGCCTCCCAGGTTTGATTCTGGTCAAGGGCACATACTTGGTTGCAGATTCCTCCTTGGTGCAGGCCCTGCTCAGAGCTTGTGAGGGGGCCATCAATCGATGTGTTTCTCTCACATTGATGTTTCTGTCTTTCCCTCTCTCTTCCACTCACCCTAAAAATATTCTCAGGTGAGGATGGGAAAAAAATAGTAGAGGTCGTCAGGAGTGAGGAAAAGGGATGATTTATCTTCCTAGAACAACAAGTAGATTAAATAATTGAGTATGTCGGGTGGGGAAGGAGGGCATATATGTGCACATGCATGTGTGTTTAAACAGCACTTCCTCCCATCGATGTCCAGCTAACAAAAGGAAAGCTTATCTGCACAGAAGTCCGTGCATTTGTGATCTGAATCATTCAATACTAAATGCACCATTGCCTTCATGAAATCCACTGGAAGACTGACATCTTTCTAAGCTCCTGAGACTTCAGTAAAGAGTGAGTATGTAAGTGCACACACTGGGGTTGCACAGACTTTTTATTCCATACGGTTTTCCATTCTAATGTCATCTTCATTGATATTTCTCTGTACAGCCAATCTAGAATTATCTGAACTGCCTTCTGAGTTTGAGGGAAACACCACCTGGGTTTCTCCTAATTTTTAAATTTCTTTATTATCTCATGTTATTTTGGTACATACCTTATCTGGAGGCATCATGGTTTAGTAACAAGAGTATGAATTTCAGAATCAGGCAGATCTTGGTTTAAATTCCAGTTCCGTTACTTATCATCTGAGCATCCTTAGGCAAATCATCAGAGTTTATGGGGCTTACACTTCAGTTGGAAGGGTGAAATAAAATGGTACATGTAGACATTCAACAAATGTTCATTTCTTTATTTTCATCCTTTTCTTTTTCTCCTAATCATGTGACTGGGCTCAGTGGTAGCAGGCTCTCTTCTACTGTAGTGAAATGCCCTTCTCAGTAAAGACTGGGCGCTTATGTAATTTGTTCTTCTGCCCTGGGCACCCTTTAAGCACCCTTTGTAGTGTTAAATACCCTTAAGACACAGAAACTATCTTTCTATTCCTCTCCATCCAAAAATGAGGGTGATAACAGTTATGTAGCTACCCTTAATGGAGTGGGCAAGTACTGATTGCATATTTTGGTTCATTCTTTTCGAATACCTCCAAGCATCAAGTGAAACAAACAAGCAAACGAACAACCCTTTGTAGGTACATACAGTGTATATTCCTGGAGAAGTAAAACCAATTCGTTTACAGAGGACTCCACTGAATCATTGTGCAGATATAAGATTAAATGAGAGAGGCTCATAGATTATACTTGGCTTTCAGCCTTCACATTCAACAAGAAGAATGGGATTTCATAGGTGACCCGGGATTAGGAATACTTATTTAAAATATAGTTTTATTTCATGCAATGGTAATTGGCATCTAAAATTAATATACACACACAGATTCAAGTACAACATAAACACATTAACACACACACACA
>PVJC01050727.1:0-11707 GCA_004026665.1 Murina feae | reverse complement strand
TTATTTCCCTGAAACCCTCCATGGCTGAAGGCACACTGAGAAATTCCTCCAGAAACTTTGTTGAAAAGCTAACAAAACTTCATGCATCATCAAAACTGGGTTTTTTCTATGTTTTCCCTGCGTGGCTCAAGTGTAGCTTTGCTTTAGAACACAAAGTCTAGTTTTGTTTTCGCACTTTCTTTTTTTTATGTGATATTTCCCTTTGTAATGTTTGAAACAAAACTATACCTTCCACTCGTTGCTCAGTTTGCATTTAATATTTCAACAATTGCTACTGTTTTCTAAATACACAACAGTTACAGTTGTGCAAGTTCCAATATCACGTCACCATCCTATCATTTACTGGCTCGTGTTTCTTATTCTGCTATCTAATTCAATGTGATCCCCCCAGCTTCAACTCTCCACCTATGAAAATGCTAACTATATCTCTTAACAACATTAAACAACCTCCACAAAGTCTGTGCTATGCCTCCCAGCCCACTGTGACCCTGCCATCTCTCTCTGCTGTGCTTCTGTAATTGCCTGCCTCCTACACCTCTTATTGGTACCTGGATAATCCCTCATAGAGGTTGGGAACACAGGCTCTGCCATTAGGACTCAGGGCCCAGTTTTGCAACTTACTTGCTCTGAAAACTCCAATAAAGTATCATCTTCCCAATAAAATAAGATAATAAGAGCAAACTCATGAAACAAGTACCAGGGTGATTAAATTAACTAACAGCCTTAGTAGCTCATGGTCAAAATTAAGATTAGGGACTCCCTGGCACATAGAAGAATTAGCACATGCTCACTCCTGTTGCTACTTCATTCTACTGGAGCTCTTTGGTGGTGATATCTACCTCCCAAGGTGTTTTCTACCCACTATCACTCCCTGTCTCACTCCCCGTGCCTGTGTGTCCTACTGTGTACTGTCACCTTGCTCTTATTAACTTTATCCCCTACACTGTGCTTCCTGATCCTATACCTGGAACCAGAGCTAAAATTGCACTCAAGGGCCTAGCCTTTCTGTCTTTCTTGAAGTTTTCATTTGCCCTTGATCTTGGACTTTCCAGCCTCCTGACCAAGTTCTGACCAAGTTCTCGCCTTGTTGCCTTTCTCAGAACTTTCCCATGGACAACTGATGTGTTCTCAGTACACTCCAATGTCTTGCACCTCCTGCCCCAAGGCCCTCTCTACGATCCCCTGGAATTATTCAACCAGATCTTAAAAACATTAAAAAGGACAACTGTAAGTTTTCCTTCTTTGTATTTCTTACAGAGCTAAGTTTATACTAGATGCTCCAAATTATTTAGGAAATGCATTAATGACAAAAATGAAGATGATCAGGGCTTATAATTATTTTTCCATGTTCAAGGAAAGATAATTTATGTTGATGAAATTGGACAGGCATTGGTGGCTGCTATTTTTTAAGTGGATTCAAAGACATAACCAGGGCATTTCATTTCGTTTGACAACTCTGCCCTCCTACCAGCAATAACACTTAGGAAACTTGATTTCATTAGCGAGGAGAGGTTTATTTGCTTACGGCTTCTGGAAGACAGGAATTTGATATGTATCCTCAGGCAATTGGAAAATTGACTCGACCCATTTAAGAGCTGAACAATGGATTCATAATAACGCTTCTCAAAGAGAACAAAAGAACAAGTACAGCCATTGATCAATAGTCCACTTAATAAGAAAGGGGGCTCAAGAACAACGGAATTTAAAGAGACTGCTGAAGAATATTCTATTCAGGGAATTAAATTACAAAGCATTGAAGAAGGTTAGAAGGTGCACAACAAATTCAGAAATGTTTCTTTAACCTGGGGACACCAGTTTCAGGGACGGGCCTTAATACCCCTTCCTATCAGGTAATATCAACATAATGATCCTACTCAAAACGTCTGTGTCAACTGCAAATTTACTTAATTTAGTCCTGGGTCAACCTCTGGTATCTGTTTAGAGCAGCACTGGGTTCCTACAAAGTACTTCTCCTGGGGCCAAAGTGATTCATAGACAGAAAGTGAACCTCAGGGAGGCCCCGTGGAGAAGGCTTATGCACGGAAAAGGATGGGGGGATGTTTTCCGTAAGTGCCACCGAGGGGACACCCCAGCACTCTGGGAGAGAACCTTTCCCATAAGTCATTGTCTGAACTTAGCTCTGAATACCCAGGAAATCTCAACACTAACAGGTCCTGCTTCTCTCTCCAGCTCCATCCTCGTGTTTCCCTGGTGAGATGGGTGACCTTAGTCTTCTAGCGGGATCGTTACCTTATGAGGTCTCAGGTAATCAATGTGCACTTAAAAAAATAAGTGAGCATATTGGGCTCCTCAGACACTCTCCCCATTATTTTTTGGGAGATTAGAAGAGTGGAGATACAATGAGAACAGGGAAATAAAGATGTTAAATTTTCAAATCTATGCAGAGACTAAAGAAATGCACCATCATTAAAAGGTAAGGTACCTTCCTAAGGCTTACTTGCTAACAGAAACATAGGGGAAACACACAATTAAAGGGGGCCCTTTGGGAGCACACACATTCTCTCCTGGAGTCACAGGTGCCTACACTAAAGCGTTTAAGCGACATGAATAGCTGAAGTAGCTCCTGTAGAAGTTCAAGCAAATGTAATGGTAATTGCCAAGCTTTAGAAATACAATATGGAAACGAACTCCTCCTCTCCTTTAACAGAAATAATTTAGATAGAAATCCAGTAAAGCTATACTTAATTGGAAACTGATTTTGGAAGATTTCTTCTCCTAAATTTAATAAGACTATAATCACTAACCCATAAAACAGAATATTATATTAAGGATAATAGGATTATTCAGCATGAAATACACTAATAAAAAAATTTCTAAATATAAAGTCCCTACAAAATGACTTCAGTCTTTGCCTACCACCTTTTACCCACTATTACCATTCACTCATTTACTCCGTAATGTTTGTTTTCATCTATTCTAGAGAAATGAGGCAGAGACTCCTCATTTCTGCCCTAATTTTTTAATAGACCTTTCTTTTAACGATAGTGTTAGAAGCACAGCAAAATGGAATTGAGAATAATGAAGGTTCACATACCCCCCCACACACACATACACAGCCTCCTTCATTACAGACATTCCCCACCACCGCGCAGCATACACTGCAGTTGGAGAACTCCCCTGGAACATCATTTTCGCCCCCCTTATACCTCTATTGTCATCTGCCTTTCTCCCAGAGTAACACATTACTTGGCTATAAATTAGCCACCAATTGTAAAGATCATCTTTTTCAGCCTTTTTTTGCAATGAAGTGTGGCCATGGGACCCAACTCTGGCCAACAGCATGACAGAGAAGGCGGCTCCCAGTGGCTTCCAGGAGTCTTCCCTAGGAGACAGAGCCAGTGGGCCTGCAGCTTTATTCGCAGCCCATCTTCCTTCTCATGTGTGAAGTGCAGAACCCATCTTGGGTCCTGAGGTCAAAGCCATGGAAGGAAGGCATAAAAGGATCTTGGAGGCCTTCGTGGAGCTGAGCCGCACTACCAACCCTGAATCATTTAGATAAAAGAAATTTATTTAGGGAATCCTGATGCCCACAGCAACACCTGCTACACAACAAAACAAAGTGCTAGACCCTGCAGGTGCATATTTATGATCTAAGCTTTGCTTTCGGGACTCCTCCTGTCTATTAAGGAAAATGAGGTACAAAATGAATAAATGGGCTATAACGGTCACTCTGGCCGAGTGTTATAGAGCACAGAAGAGGAAATGAGTAATTGCTTGGCGTGAAGAAGAAGATAATGTGAAATTTGGGTCAATAGTGGGTGTTAGAAAGGAAAAGAACTTAATGTTTTGGGAGCAGATTGAACTAAGATAAGCCCTAAGAAGGGCATCTGAGAAAACCAAAAGGGATCTAGTTTGGCTAGAGAGATAGAAACAAAAGGAAGCAGAGAAGTAGGCTGTGACTAGGATTCCTTTGAACCTTGCATTGGGGAAGACTGACGTGGCTGTAATTTCAGAGAATGAGGGACAGGAGGCGGGGAAGAGGGAAACGGTGGTGCTCCTGTCCCTGCAATTAGGGTGATGGCATGGAAAGGGAAGGAGAAGGATGGATGGGCAAATGCTGAAAAGGGACACTCTTTCAGTCTTGGCAAGTGGTTATGAAACGTGAAGAAGTGAAGAAGTAAACTTAAAAAGCTCGGATTTTAAGCCAGAGGACGGCTCGAGGTACAGTCCATGTGCTAAAGAAAGGCAAGTAGAAGCTGAAAGCTTTTTGACGGAGCGGATGTGATGAGCACTGTGGGAGCCATTGTGTGCTTCAGGTGGGGAAGGCTGTCCATCAAACCACTGGAAATATGGACCTTAAAACAGGAGAGAACTTCAGCCTAAAGGTACTGATTCCCTACCCAGTCCAAAAGAGATAAACGTTAACACATATCAGATGGATGACATAAAATGAGAGCAAGGGGAAAAGAAAAAAGGGAACAGACAAAAGTGTGTGGCGTTCCTCATTCACAGGAAGAAAGAGTAAAAGGGAGCTAGAAGGGGACCCAGAAACTTAAGAAACCTGTGAGTCAGCAGTGGTGGTGACTCGTGGAATGGAAAGAAAGATGAACGCCAGGAAAAGCCACTGGATGTGACACGAAGCTCATCAGTAAGTGGCGAGAGCATTTTTCATCACCGTGAGGACGAAAGCAGTGTTTCAGGGGCCAGGTAGGGTGCTGCAGGAGTAGAGGTGGTTTATCACTTAGGGGTCATGGACGGCCACATGCTAGGAGATTGTACAGATAGACAGGGATGAAACCGTGATGGATGAAAGTGAGAAAGGAAAGAAATGCAGAGAGATGAGCCGTTGCTCAAATTCTTATTTATCTCTTGACCGTTGAGCTTCAGATGCCTTTTCGCAGCATCATTCTGGGACGGTGCTGTGTGTGGGAACTTGAAGCCATCGAAGTATCCTTTAGTGATGGCCTAAGGGTGGAGGGTAGCGAGCAGGAGGAGTGACCGCCCAGGGGTAGGGAGTTTCTTTGCAGTGATGTGTTCTAAAATTAGATAGTGAAAAAGGTTATAAAATGTGGCGAATGTACTAAAGACCACTCGATTGCACACTTTCAAAGGGTGAATGTCATCATCTGTGAATTATATCCCATCAAGCTATTTTTAAAAAATATACGTTGGCCTTAAAATGACATTAACTAAATTACATGACATGTATATTGTCCTTTGCAATTTCAGCACAAATGCCAGTAACCCCCCTTAGACGTGCCTCGAAGCAACAACATAGGATTTCATTTAAACTTCTGCCTGGCCTCCCAGAGCCTTGATTCCACTCCCAGTAATTGACTGCTTTTCCCTCCCAACCCCATGTACCCTTATTTCCCTTTTAGGGGTTTTCTGAATAACAATTTAACAATTTCAACAAAAGGTAACAAAAATTGATTTAATATTTTCATCCCAAAGGATCCCTGTTGTGAAAAACACCGTGAAAAAAAAGCTGATGATGATGATTTCCACCTGGGGGTGGTTTGGACAGGTCTTCAGCACCATGGGGACCCTACTCTGTTCTATTTTATCATTGGTGAACTACTACAGCAGGTCAGCATGCGACCCTGAAGCAGGGCGAGAGTGAGAGAGAGAGAGAGAGAGTTTAGGACCAATAGGCTGATGGAGAGGTAAAAAGAGGGAGTTTGTTTGCTGCCATCAGCTTTTTAATGTCTGTGGAATGAGAAAGCTACACCTTAAAAAGACTCATGATAAGGAGGCAATACGATTACCCCGACAGGGGACAGCACATAAGGAAGGATGGAGAATTTATCCATTGTCTACATTTACTGCAAAATCCTGGGATTGAGATAAGTTAGTTAAGATTGAAGCTAGTAAAATACTGACAGCCTGTTCAGGCCCCAGGAGCCTCGAAGGTAAGACTGAACATGGCTGGGATGTTTCTGCAACATCTTTTCTGCCTGAGAGCTAGAGTCACCTCCGGAAGGAAAGAGCAGCGTGAATGTGCCATCCCAGGGTTCAGGGATTGTGTGTGTGCGCATGTGCGTGTGTGTGCACATGGGGCAGCTAGGTGTTTGACATGTCCTGGTTGTCTAACACAATCCCTCCTCTTGAGCCTGACCCTTTCCAATATCAGAACGGAACAGAAGTTCTGAGCTTCCACCCATCTGAGTAGAACTAAAACATTTTTGTAAACATGTTGAATATGCTTCTCCTCTTTGTAGCCTCCTCTCTCAGGTTAGACACTTTTCTATTCATCAGGATTCACTCCTAGGTCCTCCTCTTAACCTCCTCTCTCTCCTTACACCATCACATTTACTCCGCCTGGCTCCAACGATCGTCTGAGTCCCAGAACCACAGATTTCTCCCTCTAGTCCTGACCGCTTGTCTGAAAGGGGAGATATAAATGCCCACTCAGCTCTTCCACGGAGATTCCTCAGGGACCCACAGACTCCACAGGTCCAACCAAAACAACTGCTCTCCTGGGTCCTCCTGTGCTTAGACTCCTCTTATTTCATTGTCCCCCATTTCAGCACGTGGCTACATGCTATTAATGCCTCATTCTCCCAGATGCCCCACCCCAAAATCCTATTGGTCTACTCCCAGATCTCTCTCTCCATCTCCCTCCAGCCACCCATGGGTTCCAGCCACCATCGTCTCTCACCACAAATAATCAAAGTCTCTTAAACGGTTTGCATGTGCTCATGACTACCTTCTTCCAGGTCATTCTCCACAAAGCAGCGGGGCATTCATTTTGGAAAACAAGAGCTTGTCCCTCTTCCTTGCTAAATTCCTTCCAGTGGTTTCCCATTCCTTTTATGGTAGAAAGATACAGTCCATGAACCTGAACATGTCCTTGGAGGCACTGCATGGCTGGGCTGCCTCCTGTCTTCCCTGCCTTAGCTCGCACTTCTCGCCACATTCCAGCACCATTGGTCTTTAGAAAGTAAAACTCTCCAATGGGTCATTCTCCTTTTTGCCCCAGGACCGGTATATATGCCATCATTCAATTTCTCTCTCTCCTATTTACTCTGCCTTTACTTATCCAGTGCCTCCTTTATGAGCAACACCAATTTCATGTCCTCAGGGATGTATTTCTGGACCCTCCAGTACCATTTCCTCTCAGATGCTGCCACAGAACATTTCTCCTACGTAGAAGCCAATAAAATTGTTTGATGACTCTCTTCCCTACCCGGCTGCAATCTGTCTGGCTCACTGCTGTGCATCGAGCAACCCACACATTTTTCAGGAAGAGAAAGTGAACGAACAAACACATATTCTTAGGGAAACGACTGCAGGCTAAAACTTCAAGTCCATCTTCTCTTCTGGCAGAATAATGATTGTCATCAAATAATAGCTCAGCTCAGATTTGCTTATCAAAGTAGCAGAAAGCATGACTTCAAGAAGAGTAACACAGTAGACAAGTGTGTGTGTGTGTGTGTGTGTGTGATAACAGAAGGTAAATGGCTGAAATGTAAGATACTATGCTGAGAGATGCCCAGTGGGTGGGGGGCCTGAGAGATGCCCAGTGGGTGGGGGGCCTGAGATGCCCAGTGGGTGGAGGACCTGAGAGATATCCAGTGGTTGGGGGACCTGAGAGATGCCCAGTGGGTGGGGGGCCTGAGATACCCAGTGGGTGGGGGACCTGAAAGATGAGGTGAAGCAGAGAGGACACCAAAAGGAGGAGGAAGAATCACGACAGTGAACTGTGTAACATCTTGGCAAATATCTCAGGTTTTAAAGTCGGAAAGACCGGAGCTGCCTCCCAGTTCTGCCATCACAAGCCCCAGCCTATTTCTTTCCTGTGATCTGAGGGGAATAACACCTGCTGTGCATAAAGGGGGGAGGGGTTCTTTGCAAAGCACATTACGAGAGCTCCCACTGTCACTTCCTCCTTCTGCCCCATCTCCGGGGGACATGCTTTCCACGTATGTTTATTTTATATGCAGTTTGTCAAGCAGTAAAATCTGCGGCATATAAATTTCATGTAAGTTGTGTATAAGTCAGGGTCCCCCGAGAATCCTTAAATTGTGCCATATAATTCAAGAGAGTTCTTCATCCAGGTAAGATTACAAATAATAGTAATTTCACTCTTCATGCTTTAAAAAAAAAGCATTTCTAAAGGATAATAATGGTGTAATGGAAAGAAAACAAGCTTGCAAGGAGACAGTGTTTGTGTGTAAACAATCTGAACATTAAAGAGATATAAATAGAGAAAGCAAGCTCCTCTTATTCTTCCTCCCCCTCCTCCCTCAGCATACATAACCACTGTTACCGAATTGGTGAGAATTTTCTAGAAAGTGTTACTGTATAGGATATATATCTACATTAATAAAAGAGAAACATGCAAATTGATTATACCCACCAGCCAATCAGGAGTGAGCATGCAAATTAACCCAACAAAGATGGTGGGTTAATTTGCATATACAGGAGCCGAGCATCCATGATGACGACAAAGGCATTCTGCACTGCCCTAGCCACTCAGGGCCTCTGGGCAGCATGGGAAGGCAGCTCTGCCCATTCTTGAACGAATCTTCATTCATCGGGCCTCTAGTATAAAAGCCTAAGTGACCGAATGACCTAACAACTGAACAACAGGTTGACCAGTTGCTATGACATGCACTGACAACCAGGGGGCAGACACTCAATGCAGGAGCTGCCCCCCTGGTGGTCAGTGGGTTCCCACAGCCAACCTCCCACACTCCCTCCCCCCACCTGACTGGCCAACCTTCCGCAGTCTCTCCCCTCTGGCCAGCTTTCCTCTTCCCCCCACCCTGCCATCAGCCCCATCACAGGCCAGGCTGAGAGACCACACCTGTGCACAAATTTGTGCACTGGGCTTCTGTGGGGGAGGTGGGCAGAAACTCAACACAGGAGCGGCCTTCTGGTGGTCAGTGCATTCCCACAGTGGAAGCACTGCTCAGCTGACCAACCTGCCCCGGTGGCCCATCAGCCCAGCAGTAGCCACTCACTCCCTCAGTAGTCTTGCAGGTCCAATCTCCAGAGAATGGGCCAGGTACCAAAGGACCAGTGCTGATGGCCTCCTGGATTCAGCCTCGCCGTTTCCCCTTCCTAGACACCCCACAAGGAAGAAGCAATATAAAAGCGGCTGCCAGGTGACTTCCCACAACCAGTACGAACATCAGTGGGATGGATCCAGATCCCAGGCCAGCAAGGGTGTCCCACCACCTGCCCGGAGAGCCAATGGCATTCTGGCCCCTCCACCCCACTTGGAATAGGTGCTAAATGCAGGGTTCATGGCTGGGAGTGCCGCTGTGCACCTCTCCTGATTAGGATTGGTTGGGCACCAGCCCGAAGCAGGCACAGCAGGACTGGGATGAGCGGGAGCAGCAGGCAGGAGTGGCAGGCAGCATTGGACTGCAGGTTTCAGCCCAATCCCCGCAGGCCATCCTGAAAGGCCCCATTCATACATGAATTCATGCACTGGGACAAGAGAGAGAGAGAGAGAGAGAGAGAGAGAGAGAGAGAGAGAGAGAGAGAGAGAGATATCTTATAAAAAATAATGGCACTTTTTTCCACTTCAAAATATATCTTTTTCCATATTTCCTTATATAATTACGTCTTAATACTATGAGTGAGTGCGTAGTATCCTACTGTACGCTCAGATCATAATTCCGTTAACAAAGTCCATATTGGGAGTCATTTATAGTGTTTCTAGTTTTTCTCTACTGAAAGTAAGACTGGGAAGAATATATTTGTACAAATAGATGCAGGGTGAAGTTTTGAAAATAAAATCGCTGGGTCAAAGGGTAAAATGCCATAAATTTTAATATGCATTACTACAGTATAAAGCACTACAAAATTTGTTTGCATTTACATTGTCATCAAGATGAATTGCCCAACCATCATGGCTCAGTGGTTGAGCATTGACCTATGAACCAGGAGGTCATGGTTTGATCCCTGGTCAGGGCACATGCCCGGATTGTGGGCTGGATCCCTAGTAGGGGGGTGTACAGGAGGCAGCCAATCAATGATTCTCTCTCATCATTGATGTTTCTATCTCTCTCTCCCTTTCCCTTCCTCTCTGAAATCAATAAAAATATATTAATAAAAAAAGAGTTCATCCAGAGCCTTCCTCCTACACCCAACAACACAGGATTGTTTTCCTTTCTGACTACATGTAATATACACACATGCACAAACCCAAAAACATTTCACTATTGTATTAATATGCATGTCTTTCATTATTGGTTAAGTTTAATTTCTAAGAGTACTTCAGCACTTTTTTATTTTTCTGTAAACTGCTAGCTCATATTCTATGCTGTTTTCTATCAAGTAGATTTTTTCTAAAACTTGCTTACTGGTTTGTAAAATATCATAAACTTTATCCCAAATTGTCAGGTATTTTTCCTCATTTGCCTTCAGTCATTTAAATTTTTATGTTGGTTGCCATGTAGAAATTTGCCACTTACAAACTGCAGAGCCCTGAACTAGCAAATTAAACTAATTTGCCCCTTACTAATTTATTCTTCTGAAAACGAACAATACCAACAGCTCTTCCCATGTTCATTTTGAGGATCTGTGAGGCTGTTTAAATGTTCTGTGCCCAGAACAGAAACAACCACTTCCCTTGTTAAATATTCTTTCATGTTACAGAGTCTCATTTGAAACACACAGTGCCTTTCTGAAGTGGGAAAAGAGCAGATCTTAACTTCCTGGTTTCGTAGGTTAAGAAGCTGAAGTCCAGAAAGTGTTTCTGGTTTCACGACAGTCAGACACCTCTAGACTCTAGATAGAGATTCGCTTCTCAGTCAGTGATATGAAGGCCCAGCACACTTATTTCCCCTCTGCTTTCTAGCAGTTGTATGTGCAAGCCGAAAGGAGAGGTTCTCCGCTATGTAGAAAGGAAAAGAGGTGGTTGAGATGGAAGTGAAATAGACTTTCGGGGGCCTCCAGGTTTGTTTCAAATTAGCTGCCAACTAAAGGGCAGAGACATAAAAGGAGATGTGGCCATGGGTGTGGGGTAAAGCGGGGGGCAGAATAGTTACGAACTCTTTTAAATGCATTTTTTTAGTATAAGCTTCCACTTGGCACATGAATATGCCTGAAAAACAGCCCAGTCTTCATACAAACAAGACAGTTTTTTTATTGTGCACACATCTATTCAGCCAAACTGTGTGTGTGTGTGTGTGTGTGTGTGTGTGTGTGTGTGTGTGAAACAGGATATTTGAATACAAAGGAGAAAATATTTTTTCCAAAAATGTTATGTTGAAATATGCAATAGCATTTTCATAGCTTCTCATTTGCTATTCTGGAAAAGTTACCTGTGACATGAAAGATAATTTAGCAATGAAAGTTGATCATGTAGAAAAATCTAGCGGGTAAATAAAAATGGAAATGCCAGCATCTAGCCATCCTCAGTCAGCCTGAGGAGAGTAGGAGCATTTCCCGTGTGCCGGGGACCTCGGTCACGCTAATAAAATGATGGTGCTTCCAGGCACACAGGCTTAGAGAGTCATCCCGAGGTTCATGCAGATGCAAATCGGTTCAGTTGCAGAGGCAAGAATGGGAGCCTGAATCAGACAAGTCTAACAGCAAGCCCATCCCTCCTGAAGCCCCCCACAGACACTAAAGGTTTGTCACAATCATTTTAGAAGGAGGTCAGCTCTGTGGCCCTGCCTTAGAGTATTTGGAAGACGGTGGCAATAGAGGGGGAGAAGCCATTGAAAAGAGGGGCCACTGCCCGCGGGCACCATCATGGCTCTGAGAATATCTCTGGAGACCAGAA
>PVJC01050726.1:0-11720 GCA_004026665.1 Murina feae | reverse complement strand
GCCAGAGCTAGCCTAGGCAGACAGGAACCTTAGCTTCCTCCATCGCTGGGGCAAGCCTCCTGCTTATTCCAGCTCAGACTGCCCATAGCTCCCATTGACCCAACATCCCAGCAAGGCTGGCTGGAATCAGGTTTCTGGGGTTTATTTATCTTCTATAATTGAAACATTGTTGCTTTGAGCAGAGGCCCAGCCGACTTAATGGAAACCTCCTGCTTATTCCTGCTCCATGGCTGCTGGCTGCCATCTTGGCTGGGTTAATTTGCATACAGCTGATCTGATTGGCTGGTGGGCATGGCTTAGGTGTCTTGGAGTAAGGGTAAATTTGCATATTACTCTTTTATTAAATTAGATTAGATCATCTGGATACCAGATGGGCTGAACCCCAAAATGGCACCAACCTTCAAAGATGGGAGACAGAGGTTTTAAAAGGACTTTAGGCGCCCTGACCAGCTTGGCTCAGGGGATGGCCTGCGGACTGAGAGGTCCCAGGTTCAATTCCAGTTAAGGGCATGTACCTTGGTTGTGGCCACATCCCCAGTAGGAGGTGTACAGGAGGCAGCTGATCGATGTTTCTCTCTCATGGATGTTTCTAACTCTCTATCCCTCTCCCTTCCTCTCTGTAAAAAAACACAATAAAATATATTTAAAAATAAATAAATAAAATAAAAGGACTTTAGGCGGGCTTTTTCTGGGCGGAGAATTCTCTGTGCAGGTCCGGATCCTGGGAAGGTCCACAGGGAAGAGATAATAGTTTTAGCAAGTGGAATGTGGTGTAAGTGAAAGGGCATGTCCTTGTGAAGTGGCCTAAAGGTCAGTTCCCAGGAGGGGTTATTATTCAATTATTTGACCAGACCTAACAGACATTTAGTCAAACATACTCCAAGTGTGTCTGTAAGGGTGCTTATGGATGAGATTAACATTTAAATCAGTAGTCTGAATAAAGCCCTAATGTGGGTGGCCTTCATCCAATTATTTGAAGGCCTAAATATAACAAAAAGACTGGCCCCACTGTTAGTGGACAGAGACATGCCTCAGGCTGGTCTGCAGTGTGTGGGTTCTTGACTCTGTGTGGGAAAGGTTTCACAACAGGAGTGCAGATCCGTTTAAGAGTATGTTTACTGCTGCTGGGGACAGCAAAACAAAGGACGAAGCAGCAGGACTGAGCCTAGGCAGTGCTCTGCTTTGGCTTTCTAGAAATGTTACAGAAAAGAAGTGAGCCAAAGTGCGGCTGCTGTTAGCTCAATGGGAAATCAGAGAAAAAAATGGGTCTTGAAGACAGGACCAGGGAGTGAGCCTGGCCTAAGCTGCCCCTGCCCACTGCTCCCCTGGCTGCAAGTCTCATGGGGACACTTAGAAATAAAAAGTTCATGCCCAGGAAGGGGCATGGGCATGCTCCAGAGTGAGCCTGCACTGAGTCTTTGTCCTGAGAGCTTTTTATCCGTTTTTTTTGTTGTTGTTTTGTTTTTTTTCTGTTGGCAGGAACCTTAGGAGAGGGTTTCAATAGAATACTCATCAGCTTTCCAGGTACATTTTTAATATGCTGATGCAATAAAATGAGTGTATAGGGGAGTTTTGGGTTATTCTTTAGTCTGTTTTACTGTTTTATCTTAGATCTGTCTGGCTTTAAAGGGGTTCTTGTTATTTGTTCCTCAGCTTTATCCGTCCTTGAGTTTAGCAGGTACAAAGGGCGTTAATTGGGTCTCTGATCTCTATTTTCCCAAGCCAGAGAGATTTAAGCTATGTATTTTCTGGTTAGGGAGGAGGGCATGAATCATTTGCTCTCAAGTGTCCTTGAGGGAAGGATAGGGAAGGTAAGGTCTGGCAATTCACAAGCTGGCTGCGAGTTGCCCTAACTATTTGGCCTTGTTTAATGTTGTCTCAGTTTCCCCATTCTACTTGCCCAGGAATTTTCCTGGCTCCTTGTTATCCTGCCACAGTACCACGAGTAAGGGAGGATTCCTCCTGCCTGGCTGATTTGAGCTGGGACATGAGCTTTTTCCTGCCTTTCAACTTAAACTGAAACATCACCTCTTTCTGTGTTTTAAGCCTGTTGGCCTTGGGACATAAGGCACACCATAGGCTCCCCGAGGCCTCCAGCTTGCTGACACCCTGCAGGTCTTAGGACTTCTCGGTCTCGTAAGTATATGAGCCGATTGCTTATAAAATCTCTCTCTCTCTCTCTCTCTCTCTCTCTCTCTCTATATATATATATATATATATATATATATATATATATATATATGTATATATACATATATATGTATATATGTGTGTGTGTGTGTGTGTGTGTGTGTGTGTGTGTATATATATATATACTGAGTGGATAGATTATTGTGACCACTTGATGTTTGTAGCCAAATTAGCTATAATTTCACGCTGAAGTTGCCAGAGGGCCAGACCATTATAAACATCTAAATAGCACAACATACCTAACTGTCATTGCTGATCAGGTTCATCCTATCATGTTGATGGCGTATCCCAATGGAGATGGCTTCTTCCAACAAGACAATGCGCCATGCCATGGTGCTCATATTGTGCAGGAGTGGTTTCAAGAACATGAGGGAGACTTTACCTTGCTTAGGTGGCCCCCACAATCACCAAATCTCAATCCAACTGAGCATTTGTGGGACGAAGTTAAAAGAGCCATCAGGCAGCTGGTTCCACAACCATCAAATCTCACAGAACTGGACAGTGCTGTTCATCAGGCATGGTGTCAGATTCCTCGCATCACCTTTCAACATCTTGTGGAGTCAATGCCAAGAAGAATCGCCACAGTATTGAAGGCAAAAGGTGGCCTAATGCGTGTGTGTATGGAAAAAATCATGATTTCAGCAGTAGCTAGAAAAAAATGTGTTAGATAAAATTTAATTTCATTTATGACAAGCATTTTAGTAAAACAGAATTATAAGGGGAAAAACAACTTAATAAAAGCTACCTATCAAAAATATGTGCTGCAAATATCAGTGTGATTAAAAAAGTTATAAAAATATTATCTCACAGTGAAAAAAAAACAAAATTACCCACTCACAGACACTATTCAGTGGAATATTTACCAAAAGTTTCATCCAAATCAGTAAAAGTAGAAAAAAGGAGTGAAGCATAGGAAGGAATTAGAAAGGAATCATTTTAAATTGCTTATATGGAAAACATGACACAATAGAATCTACAGGTAAGATAATAAGGTGAATATGCAAAATTTATAAAATCAATACAAAAATCAATAGTTTTTTGCTTAGCAAAACTAATTTCAAAACTCAATTCACAGAAATAATAGCCCATATGGTATATATGACTAAATATAACTATATATATATATATATATATATATATTTATTTATATATATTTATAACTATATATATATTTATATATGTATTTATAAGGATCATATATTTATATATGATCCTTATATTTATATATGATCCATATATTTATATATGATCCTTATAAATAAAATTATTTTTAGAGGATAACTGATATGCATAAAAAGCATTCAGTAAATAAATGGAGTGATAAACTATATTCATATATAGAAAAAATATCATCAAGATCATCTGTCTCTAAAATGAATCTTTAACTTATATTACTACTATCTTTGTAGAATTTGAAATTTTGGTCCTATAATTACTGGTAGAAAAACTAGAATTTTTTTGGAAATGTGTCAGGTTAATCCTCAGCACTCCAGGAAGGCCTTTCGTGCTGCCATAGTTTCTCAATCCTCCCTTCACTTCTGTGACTCTACAACATCCTTCTGATGTACTGCTAATTTAAGTTCAAGGTGGTCTGTTTTATCTTTTGTGTAACCCAGAGAATTTGAATTAATACCTTTTCTTGAGGTCAAACTATTTGCTTAAGTCTCTTTGACTCTATTTAGTCACACATATAGAGGTTTTACTAAATATTTTTCAATTTTCCCTCAAGCACACAGAATATTCCCCCCCCCCTCTGTGTTACATACATGCAAAGGATAATAATATGCTTTATCTAGAGAAAATTTCTAGGAAAAGAAAAATAAATTAAATAAATTTTCTTTTGTTGTGTTGAGAAAAAATCAGTGACACTGATTTCATGCAGTAGAAAAATAAGTTAACATTTTTAGTTGGACTTCAAAATGAACATTTGCCTTTATTCTTGAGTAACAAGTATTTATTTATTTACTAGAGGCCTGGTGCACAAAAAATTGTGCACTCAGGGTGGAGGGGTGTCCCTCAGCCTGGCCTATGCCCTCTCAAAGTCTGGGATCCCTCAGGGGATGTCCATCTGCTGGCTTAGGCCCACCCCCAGGGTGATTGTGCCGAAGCTGGCAGTCAGACATCCCTCTGACAGCTCAGGAGCCCTTGGGGGATGTCCACTTGCCAGTGGGGACCAGGCCTAAGCTGTAGTCAGACATCCTTGGCACTGCTGAGGAGGCAGGAGAGGTTCCCACCACCACCACTGTATTGGCAGCCATCAGCCTGGCTTGTGGCCGAGCAGAGCTCCTCTGTGGGAGTGCACTGACCAACAGGGGGCAGCTCCTGCATTGAGCGTCTGCCCCCTGGTGGTCAGTGTGTGTCTTAGTGACCAGTCATTCCCAGTGGTTGTGCTGTTAGGGTTAATTTGCATATTACCCTTTTATTATATAGGATACACTAGAGGCTCATCCCCGCCCACCTGCATGCACCCCGCCCACCTGCCAGCCGTACTTGCAGCTATGTCTGCCTTGCTGCACCCACCTGCTTGGTGCCACACCATGCACTGTGCTCATGCCCCACCCACCAGTCCATAGCACTTGTAGCTGTGCTTGCAGCTGCAGTTGCCTCACCATGCCCCTCCCACCCACTGCCCTGCCATGCTACACCCTCTCCCACCCACCCGCTGTCTGCCTTGCTGCACCCATCACCAGCTGCCAGTCTTGCTGCTATCAGAGCCTATGGGCCACTGAGAGGGCCTGAGAGGTGCTCCATGCATCTCATGGTGACCGGTCGTTCAGTCATTTTGGTTGTGATGCCTCTTGGCCTTTTATTATTAAAACTAGAGGCCCGGTGCACAAAAATTTGTGCACTCGGGGGATGGGGGGTCCCTCAGCCCGGCCTGTGCCCTCTTGCAGTCTGGGACACCTCGGGGGGGATGTCCACCTGCTGGCATGCCTGGCCAGCCTGGGTGAGGAGCTGAGAGCCATTTTCAGGCTGCCCACAGCCCCTTCAGGGTTCGTGCACTGGGGGGTGGGAAGGCTGGTGAGTGCAGGCCTGGACATTTCCCACCAGAGGGCCCATGATTGCACACGCCTGGTGGGCCCACACCGCTGAGGGGACACACCTGGTACAGAGTTGGGTGGCAAGCCAGGGGTGGACACTGGTGCAGAATCCCTCGGTGGGGCCCTGCTGCTGAGCAAACACACCCGGGGTGGAGCCGGGCAGTGAACTGGTTTCGGATTCTCCGCACTGTGCAGCAGATGCTCCCACATGCCCTGTGGAAGCCCCTGGGGGGCGGATGAAGGTAGCGGACCCTGGATGGGTGTTCCTGGACACCCTGCGGAGGCCCCAGGGCAGAGCCAGGCAGTGGACCCAGGACAGGCGTTCCTGGATGTCCCGCAGAGGCCCCCGGGGGGCAAAGCCAGGCAGCAGGCCCAGGACGACTGCTCCTGCACACCCTGCAGAGGCCCCGTGCTCCTGCATGCCCCGGGGAGGCCCCTAGGGGGTGGAGCCAAGCAGTGGACCCGGGACAGGTGCTCCTGGATACTCCTCAGAGGCTCCCAGGGGCGGAGCTAGGCAGCAAACCCAGGACAGCTGGTCCTGGATGCCCTGAGGAGGCCCCAGGCCAGACCCCCCCTCCCACTGAGCTGACACACCTGGCACAGCTATGCCGGCCGGCCGTGGAGGCTCCCAGTGCAGAGCTGCCCTGCCAGCCTCCATCTTGGCTGGGTTAATTTGCATACAGCCGCTCTGATTGGCTGGTGGGCGTGGCCGTGAGCAGAGGCTCAGCCAGCCTAGGCAGGCAGTTGCAACAGAAGCCTTTGGTTTGCTCAAGCTTCATGGCTATTGGCCTCCATCTTGGCTGGGTTAATTTGCATACAGCCACTCTGATTGGCTGGTGGTAACGGTCAATTTGCACATTACTCTTTTATTATATTAGATATTAAATCTCCCTTAAATATTAAAATAACTCATTATAAGGTTAAAAAATATGACAAATGAAAACAAGCAAAAAATGATACATAAATGACACAGAGTGCTCTCCATGATTCAGATATTTATTTATTGCTTTAATTATCTTTCTTTTTGAGGAAATGGCACAACCTTTTGAAACGTCGAGGTTAAAGTTTGTTGTGACAAGAATTTTTCAATTACATGTGGAGGATCTATGAAATTATTCAAACATTTTAAAAGCATTTCTGATAATAAATTACTTAAATGTGACTGTATAGTTTATTTCCATCAATCTCTGGCAAAATTCTATAATCTGAAGCTAAATATTCCTTGGAAAAATGTAGTGAAAGCAACCAAAAGATAAGCTGGCACATCTTTAATGATAAACAGAAGCCAAACTTATACATTTGGTAGACAGTAATCTTTTTATTTGCTTATTAGCCTATTCAATGTAAATTTCTCTTTACTTTTAATTTAAATTATATAGAAATCTAGGGTGATTCCTAGGACTCTATAAAGTTTTATAAAATTTCTACTTCAGTGCCTATTATCCATATTAATAGATATTATAAGATTCTCTTTCTCTTATTACTAGCACCAAATAAGAATGATGAATGTAATTTATACTTCCTTATTAACCTTCACATATATAGATACTAATTAAATGCACTACTAGAAATTAACTCTTCAAAATGGCTTTCTTTTGTCAAGAACATTTCTGAATCATGTACATATTCTGATTGAGAATGACTAATATTCATATCATTGTGGAATACTGGCTGATAATTTTAATCCTGACTCCAGGATACTTATTCCATTGTTCTTTAGAGAGAGTGGAAAGAGAGGGAAAGACAGAGTGAAATATCACTCTGAGAGAAACACATTGATTGTTTGCCTCCTGCATACACTCCAATCAAGGCCTAGGCAAGGGAGGAGCCTACAACTGAGATATGTGTCCTTGGCCAGACCAGAATTGAACCTGGGACCCTTCAGTCTTCAGGACAGTGCTCTATCCACTGAGCCAAACCAGCTAGGGCCCTAAAAATTCCTTTTTATCTTTCTCTTTCCAGTATTTCTAATAGCAACTTAGAGAAACTATTAAAATTGCTATATCTCACTATTGTACAGTTCACTTATTGCCACATTGTCACAAATCCAAGCTTCTTCCTCTTCTCTTTTGGTGCATACATCCCAAACCAGACAAATACTACCTACCATGTACAGCTGTCTGGGAAATATATTTCCTTCTATTCTACTGATTTTCTTGTGAGAATAAGACATCTCTACTACCATGATAATATTCCCATTACCCACAAGTTCTGGGAAATAAAATTATAATAATCATTTACTTGGTGTCTTTTTTGAAAAAAAGAAAAAGAATAGCTTGTTGATTTTTAGAGAGAGAGGAAAGGAGAGGGAGAGAGAAACATAGGTGTCTGGCAAGGGTTATTGTGGAGACCTTTGGTGTGTAGTTAACATGCTGAATATTGATATGCTAAATACAGCAAACATGAGATCCTGTGGCCTCCTGTGTGATTGACTCTGCTTATTTATTAACCCAATGTAAGTGGGCATTTTCCTGCCAAATTGCGTCGTATCGGGAAGAAAAAAATCCAATAATGGCCTGACTTTGCAAAGTCTATCTGAGTTGTCTTGCACATTTTCATTGTTGTTGAAATGCCAGGCCCTCCATATTTGATGAAATCTGTCTCTACTCATCGTTTTTGGAAAAAACTCGTCTCCCGCGCTTTGATATAAAAAGCGATATGACAAGCTTACTCATTTCTGCAAACAATGTCAACTCCACTATGTATTCCTGGGTAAAGAAGAAACCTGTTCTGATGTACTCACTATGTCTACTCAGGCTTCCATCTAATCTAATAAAATAGTAATATGCAAATTAACCCTCACTCCATCACACCCACAAGCCACACCCACAAACCAATCAGGAGCAAATATGCAAATTAACTCAACTAAGATGGTGACAGCCACAGAGCTGGAGTTGCCCTGGGCAATGGAGGAAACCAGGGCCCTGTGGGCCCTGAGTTCTACTCAAGGCTACAAAGTTTCAATTACAGAAGATAAACAAACCCCAGATACCTGCCAGGCTGGGACCTTGGGTTGCCAGGCTTCAAGTGGGGGACAAAGGCAACAAAGTTTAAATTATAGAAGTTAAATAAATCCCAGATACCTGCTTCCAGCCAGGGACCTGAACGCTGAAGGGGCTGTGGGCAGCCCGAAAACAGCCCTCAGCCCCTCATCCAGGCTGGCCACACCCCCATGGGGTGAGGGTCCCCACTGGTGAGCTTGGCAAGCCTGCAAACAGCCATTAGCCCCTCACCCAGGCTGGCCAGGCACACCAGCAGTTGGACATCCCCTGAGGGGTCCCAGACTGTGAGAGGGTACAGGCCAGGCTGAGGGAACCCCCTCCCCTCCGAGTGCACAAATTTTTGTGCACTGGGCCTCTAGTATCCTTATAAGCAAATAAGAAGAAGCAGAGGCTCAGGATTCCATTTACTTCAAGCAAGACATATTGTCTGGCTTCATTCCTACAGCAGCAGAAGTGAAGAGGGGTATGAGAGGTGGCAATCTCTTTTCTTTCCTCTCCTCAACAACCACTATTTCAGCCTCATATCCACTATTCATTTTGTGGTCATGGGAACTTTTCTCTTCATGCCCCTTAGTCTAGTCAGTGGCCTCAAAAGGGCCAGGTTTATTCAGCTTTGACTTCCAATCTCACTTCTTCCAAACTTCTTCCCTTGCTACTCTTCCTTCTGTAACTTACAAGCTTTCATCACTAGAATCACTTCCATTCTCATCTTCTTTTATATCTTTACTCTCCTTGCTCTTAATCAAGAACTGGATCTGTCTTATGAAACCCAGGGACCCTATCAAGTTAAATTATTGTGAAAGAATGGTCATGCTTGTACCTCATTACTATGTCCAAATAATTTCCATCCCTCTTCCCCATAATTTGAATTTCAAACTACTTGTCAAAGCACTTAACTCAGCCCTAATATTTAGCGCTATAAAATATATCCACAGAGGACCCACCCAATTCTCTAGAAAATTTCCAAGAACACTTAATACTCATAAAAACCCTATGAGGTAAATATTATAAATCATCTATTATAGTGACACTTACTGAAAGCATTATCCATTCTGTTTCCAATTACTTTTTTTAAACTTAATGAATATGTACAACTGATTACCTAGCACCCGTTGAATATCTCAAATTCTCCATGGCAAAAATTCTTACCCCATTCTGCTCTTCACATTATTGTCACATCTCAAATGTGACATCTGGCAAATTCATACTGTACTTGACATACATTCTCCAAATATTCCTGTTTTCTTCATCACTTTCATACATTTTCTGCACAAACATTATTTAACTCTACATACATTATTTTAAAGTACAACCCCAAGCCCCATCCCTCTGTTCTGTGACTCATGCTCTGCATAACCCCATGAGACATATTACATTATACTTATTTATTTGTCTGTACATCCTGCCATTATGCAAATTCTATGACAGTGGGCATTACTGTCTCTAAAAAAAAATTACATAGCACCAAAACCTAGAAGAGTATCTGGTAAATATTAGGGACTCAATAGATATTTGTTAAATAATTTAATAAATAAGCAAATCTCAACACAAATTTGATTCAAGAAAAATGGGAGAGACTAGTGCAAAATATTTCCTGTTTGATGTGTTTGATATTCATTGAGGTCAGATGTATCCCTTATAAATACTCAGGGTCTAGTAGACAAATTCTTCTCAAGAAACTAAGATGATGTGATGACTAAATGTACTGTTAGATCCTGAATGGGATTCTGGAATGGAAAAAGTATCTTAGGTAAAACTAGGAAAATATGAGAAAAGGGTGAACTTTGCTCCATTATTAAAAACTAGAGACCCAGTGCATGAATTCATGCATGGGTGGGGTCTGGCCAGCCCATCCCGATTGGCCTATCGATCAGGCTGAGGAGAGGGGCCAAGGGTGGTTGGCCAGCTGCCCCCCACCTCCACGCAAACTCCCTGTCAAACTCCCAATTGAGGGAACAATTTGCATATTAGCCTTTTATTATATTGGATAATGTATACTAGTTTATTATTGTGACAAATGTACCAGACTAATATGAGATGTTAATAATATGATAAATTGAGTGTGGTACATGGGAGCTCTCTGTAAGTTTTCTGTAAAGTTAAAACTATTGTAATATTAAAAAGTATAATAAATGATAATAAAATTTTTAGATTAACTTATGTGCTTATTAATATTGTCATTCTTTTAAAAACAATCTTATTCCAAACTTGGTACAGACAACAATGACTTAGAGTAATGCTTTCCAATAAAAATTCCTTAAATGATGTAAATGTCTTCACTGCACTATCCAATATAACAGCCAGTAGCCAGATGTGACTAGTAAGCATTTGAAAGATGGCTAATATGACTGACAAATTTAATATTCAATTGTTTAAACTTTTATTAACATGAAAGTAAATTGTCACATATGGGATATTGCAGTTGAATGGTGCAGATATAGAGTAATCAATTTTTCATTGGTCATAGAGGTTTTAAGTTAGTATGATTTATTTTTTCAAGTGTGACTTTTTGTTGTTGTTTTTACTGTTTTGCTTTATAGAAGGGCTTATTTTTCTTAAAAATATAAATATGTCATAGATGCACATTTACCTTAAGTTATTAGCTGTTATGCAAAAATAGCCTAACATACAAAATGATATCACTTATTTCTGAATTAGTGTAAAAATGATGACTGAAACTGTGAAAATTATTCTGTATTCTAGTGTTACATACCTAATAAGTATAGTTAACAAAAAAAAAGAAAGATCAAATAAATATTAAATTGTGCTTTTAGTTATCAAGAGGAAAACACAAGGATTGAACTTATTAATACATGTTTTGAGACCATTTAATATTGCCAGTTCTCAATAGGTAGATCACACAATTCAAAAAGACTAGTGATAAACAGAGTGACTGCTTGCTGAAAGCAGTTAAAATTATAATAAGGACATACCTAAAGTTAGGGAACCCACATCTTTTTTAGGGGGTAGAGAGAAACAGACATGGAGAGGTAAAATTTTTCTAAAATATATAAGACTGGGAAATATTCTAAAATAAATAAATAATATGAGGAAATGCCAAGAGTGCACAATAAAATTACCTCATAATTAGATTGTATAGTGTTCCTAATAGCTATAATTTTCATTGCAATGCTAACTAATTTAGGATGATTTGTTATAAAGTAAGCAGCATTTCCCTAGATATAACAAACTTTGGAGAATAATTATTTTTTTGTAACTCCTTGCAATGTATACTTAAATTTTTAGTAGCCCATATGGGAAAATAGACAAAGTCCAATGGTGTGGACCAAAGGGTCCCAGGTTTGGTCACATGACTTGAAGTTAACACTGAAATACTTCAATAGAATATAACAAAATTCTATAGTTAAATCTATATTGAGCTAAGATTAGTATTATAGTCTAACAAGTCAAATCCTCACTTTTATCCCTATGGCATTTCAATAAATGGGCCCTGAAGAATAGTTCTTGAGTAAATTTTATTAAAGAT
>PVJC01050725.1:0-11750 GCA_004026665.1 Murina feae | reverse complement strand
CCCACCCACCCCCACCCACACCCCCCATTGGCACCGGTGGGCCCTCCTGCTGGAGGACTGGAGTTCATGCCTGAAACCCTGCAGTGCCGGTTCCTGGATGGACCTGGAGCGCCGCCCTGGTGCCAACACCAGTGGCGGCAGCAGCGTGTGTGTTCGGGAGGGCGAGTGTGGGAACTCAGTGCTTTCCACTCACTTTTTGCTGTGCGCTTACCAGCCAGCTGGAATCTGCCTGGTGGGGATGGGAGGGAGGAGAGGGGAGAAGCAGCTCTTGCTCTAAAAGTGGTGCCTTTTGAGGTCTGCGACCTTAACATGTAGACGTGTGCAGTATGCAGCACAGATGGAAAGATCTATGCGGGAATAGGTGACATTCGGAGGGCGGGAAGCCAGCAGCTGAGGCCGGGAGAGGCCTGGGAACCCCCCTGGGAGGCACGGTCAAACGCCACAGGTGAAGGGCCTGAGCGCGGACTTGGGGACCCACCTGGGGGGCTGTCGGGACCCACTCTGTTGGCAGAGCTCTGGAGCGCAGCCAGCCGGCTCCTCACGTTGCGCAGCCCCTCGGCGAAGCGGGTCTCCTGGACCTTCAGCAGCTGCTGCAGCTGGCGGACGGCCGCGAGGACCTGCTGCTTGTTGAGGCAGCTCTGGGGACAGAAGGACAGCACCCACGATGGCTGGTCCACTCGCTCTCGGCTTCCACAGCCACCCAGACCCCTGGTCCAGCAGGGGCATGTGAAAGTGGCCTTGTGCGCATCCTGCCCAGAGATCCCGCTGGACCAAGTGACGCCCCCACCACACATAGCTTAGCCCCAGACACCGTTCAACAGAAGCAAAACGGATGCGTCTACAGGACTGGGTGGTGGACACTGGTTTGTGCCCAAAGTGCCTTCCATACATACAGTAGCCTTCACTCTAAGCCGTCCCCACTCTGCACTCTAACCTAATGCTCTAACTCTGCACCTTGGTCAAGTTTTCCTTTCTCCCTTGGGCTTTCTAAAAGCAGGTGGGCAAAATCTTACATCTATGGATGAAGACAGTGGGGGCAAGAGCACGGGGTGGGGGTGGGGAATCAGGTGGAGGGGAGCTATAGGGGGAAAAAAGGAACATCTGTAATAATCTGAACAATAGAGATTTAATTTAAAAGATTAAAAAATAAAATAAAACTAAAAGCAGGTGGGCACTATGACCTAAAAAACAGGCAAAACAGGAAGGCTCCATGGGCCCCATACTTTTACCAATGTAACAGAGCAAATAAGAAAACAACTATAGAGTTAGAGAAGCATGCAACAAAAGTCAAGGACCAGTTCTGATGTTTTAAAAGCTTAAAAACAAAACAAAGCAGAAAAAAGCCCTAGCTGGTTTGGCTCAGTGGATAGAGCATTGGCCTGAAGACTGATGGGTCCTGGGTTTGATTCCGGTCAAGGGCACATGCCCAGGTTCAATCACCAGTGTGGGGCGTGCAGGAGGCAGCCAATTAATGATTCTCTCTCATCACTGACGTTTCTCTCCCTCTCCCTTCCTCTCTGAAATTAGTAAAAATATTTTAAACAAACAGAAACAGGAGCTTGTGCTCTGCATGATAAACACTGACTTAAAGCCACACCTGCATCATACTTAGTGATAACAGCTTTAAGGTTCCCAGTCTCAACTATACATAAGAGCCAGGACATGAGGAGGGAGGCTGGAGGAGGGGTAGTACAGTGGGTGGCGACAGGACACGGGGCTCACCTCAGTGTGGCCGCGTCTGACATGACCCATTACCTGCATGAAACAAAGGAGAACATTAAGATGATAACGACCATTTTCTGTAGGAATAGGCTTGGGGATCATTTTTCATTTTACTTTTCTTATACTTACTTTTTTCCCCACAATGATTATTAGTTTTATAATTTAAGTTTTTTTTCCAAAAGGGCAGCAGGGCAGCAGGAGTCACGGGGAATCTGGCCACCGCGGTGGAAACAGAGTCGCCGCGGCTCTCCCAGGGAGCCTGCCAGGCCGCTGCACCTCGGAGGTTTTGCCAACAGATGACTCAGGGGCCTGACTCAATGGGCGCTTTGGACAAAGCTGAACCCCCAGTTGCTCTGGAACTCGTTAACCCATGGGGAATCCTTGGCTTACTCCGCCCTGACCAGGGCCTGACAGGGCCTGGCCCCTAAGGCAGCTGCTGGGAAGAGTTTTGTTTGTTTCCTTCTTCCTCCCCCGCGTGTCCTTCCCACTCAGGCCTGGGCGCCCGGGCAGCGCCTCCTGCAGCCCCTGCCTGCCCAGCATTGCCCAGCGTCCCACCCAGGCCTCACTTCCCACGCCCACACCCCTCCCTTAAGAAAGCTGCTTTGATTAGATGGCTTCGTGGCTTCTGTGTGACTGACATTGAGAAGTTCACAAGTTACAAAGCTGCCGGCCACTTCAGAGGGTGCTAGTGGCTGGAGCAAGGCCTGGGATGGCGTCTGTCACCAATGAAGACACAGAGGCTGGAAGCCAAGCGGCTTTCCCCAGGTCACGGGGCTCAGGAGCTGTGGAGCCTGCCTGGGCCCCCAGAGCTCCCATCTGCCACCTAAGCAGTCAGTGACCCTCTGCACTGTTTCTTGCCATCTCATTTGTCCCCCACAGGCCCCTGGACGGTGAGTGGTCTTCTTAAGGCATCTGCAATAGAAATCGGTAACTCGATGGCCCAAACAAAATAGCCCACCGGAGTGAATTTCTAACTCTGCAAATTTCAGGCTGTGTGGCCTGGATGGTGGGGCTGGAAGTGGAGAGGGAGCGGAGGAAATATCCTCTCCACCTTGAGCCAAACCAGCAGCTGCCTCCATAGCTGGGAGAGGGCTCGCTGGGCTGGGGCTGCCCCAAGGGACATGGAAGGGTTGTTTTAAAATCGGGGAGAGGAGATCAGTGCCAAGACCTCTGTCTCGAACCTGGGGGTGGCATGGAGCCCCAGAAAGTAGAAAGAAGGGGAGCGTGTGTGGAGGGAAATAGGCGCAGCAGCCAAGTGTATCTAAGCCCAGTGCAAGTTTGAGCACAACTATCCTCTGCATCTTGGTACCCTCCCCAAGACCCTTCGCCCCCACACTGTGGAGAATGAGCACCAGCTGCTTTCCCCCTAAATGCTCATTAGGCACGAGAAGGGCTCCTCCAGTCATAAGGGAAAACCCTTCAGACCAAGCACACTAAGGCCACATCCCAGGCGGGAGGGAGAGGGGAGAGTTGTGGGTGGACTTGCTGAGGGAAGGTTGGGAAGCCCCAGCCCATTCATTCCTGCCTCCAGCATCGCAGGAGGGATGCTAACAGAGGAAGGTCCTTGAGATCCTAGAAATAAATCCATGCACAGATGGTCAATTATTAATGCGAAGGAATCAAGAATATACAGTGGGGAAGGAAGGCAGTCTCTTCAACTGATGGTGCTGGGAAGATAGGACAGCCACAGACAGAAGGATAAAATGAGGCCCACCAAACACAAAAACCAACTCAAACTGGAATAAAGACTTGGATGTAAGATGTGAAACCATAAAACTCCTAGAAGAAAACATAGGTGGAAAACTCCCTGACACCAGTCTTGGTAATGATTTTTTTTGGATTTGACACCAAAAGCAAAATAAGCAAGAAGGACTACATCAAACAAAAAAGCTTTTACACAACAAAGGAAACAAAGCAGCAATCAAATGAAAAAACAACCTACTGAATGGAAGACAATGTCTGCAAATAATACATCAGTTAAGAGATTAATATTCAAAATATCTAAATAACTCACACAAAACAACAGCGAAGAAACCCCAAAAATCCTATTAAAAAGCGGGCTGAGTGCCCTAACCAGTTTGGCTCAGTGGATAGAGCGTCGGCCTGCGGACTGAAAGGTCCCAGGTTTGATTCTGGTCAAGGGCATGTACCTTGGTTGTGGGCACATCCCCAGTGGGGGGGGGGGGGCAGTGCAGGAGGCAGCTGATTGATGTTTCTCTCTCATTGATGTTTCTAACTCCCTATCCTTCTCCCTTCCTCTCTGTAAAAAATCAATAAAATATATATATTTTTTAAAAAGTGGGCTGAGGCTTGGCTGGTGTTGTTCAGTAGTTGAGCATCAAGCTATGAACCAGGAGGTCACAGTTCCATTCCTGGTCAGGGTAAATGCCTGGGTTGAGGGCTTGATCCCCAGTAGGGGGTGTGCAGAAGACAGATGATCAACTATTCTGTGTCATCATTGATGTTTCTCTCTCTCTCTGAAATTAATAATCCTATATAATAAAAGGGTAATCTGCAAACCAACTGAACGGCGAACCGATGCTCAACACAGGAGCTGCCTCCTAGTGCACTCCTACAGGGGGAGCACTACTTAGCCAGAAGCCAGCTGGCGAGTGAAGTGAAGTTAGCCTCTCCCACTGTGGACATCCCCCGAGGGGTCCCGGACTGTGAGAGGTGCAGCCTGGGCTGAGGGGCTCCTGCAGTGCACAAATTTTCATGCACCAGGCCTCTAGTATATATATAATTGGACAAAGGATGTAAATAGACATTTTCCCAAAGAGGACATGACTAATAGGTACATGAAAAGGTGAGTGACATCATTAATCAGTCATTAGGGAAATACAAATCAAAACCACAATAGCACCGCGCACCTGTCAGAATGGCTATCATCGATAAATCAACAAACACGTGAGGCTGTAGAGACAAGGGAACCCTCTCCCACTGTTGATGGGAATACAGATTGGTACAGCCACTGTGGAAAGCAGTATGGCGGTTCCTCAAAAAATTAAAAATACAGCCCTGGCTGGTGTAGCTCAGTTGGTTGAGCATCATCCTATCCACCAAAAGGTTGCCAGTTCAGTTGCTAGTCAGGGCACAGGCCCAGGTTTTGGGTTCAATTCCTGGTAGGGGACATGCAGGAGGCAGCCAATTGATGTTTTGTTCTCACATCAATGTTTCTCCCTCTCCCTTCCACTTCCTCTAAAAATCAATTTAATTTTTTTAAATTAAAAATACAACTACCTTACCCAGCAATTCCATTTCTGGGTATTTATCTAAAGAAAATGAAAACTGTAATTTAAAAATGCACTCCTATGTTCACTACATCATTCTTTTCTCTTTTTTTTAAAAAAATTTATTTTTAGAGAGAAAGGAAGGAAGAGGGAGAGAGAATGAAACATTGATGTGGGAGGGAAAATCCATCAACTACCTCCTACATGCCCCTACTGGGGATTGAGCCCAGAACCCGGGCATGTGTCCTGACCAGCAATTTAACTGGCAACCTTTCTGATGCATGGGACGATGCCCAACCAACTCACCATATAATATATATTTTATACCTATTATCCTATATAATAAAAGGGTAATATGCAAATTGACCCTAACAGCAGAACCACTGGGAATGACTGGTCACTATGACACACACTAACCACCAGGGGGCAGATGCTCAGTGCAGGAGCTGCTCCTGGTGGTCAGTGTGCTCCCACAGGGAGACCTCTGCTCAGCTTCAAGCCAGGCTGACCACTGCCAGTACAGTGGTGGTGGTGAGAGCCTCTCCTGCCTCCTCAGCAGCACTAAGGCTGTCTGACTGCAGCTTAGGTCTGCTCCCCGCTGGCAAATGGACATCCCCTGAGGGCTCCTGGGCTGCTAGAGGGATGTATGACTGCCAGCTTAGGCCTGATCGCCCAGGGAGCAGGCTTAAGCCAGCAGGCGGACAACCCCCGTGGGGTCCCAGACTGCAAGAGGGCACAGGCTGGCTGAAGGACCTCCCAAGTGCACAAATTTTTGTGCACCAGGCCTCTAGTAATATATATATATACACACACATACATATAGTCCCCCAAAAATATATATATATGCACACTTTGAATAATTATAAAGGCAGTGTTTATTAAAATACATTTCATTTTCATAATTGAGCTATCATCTATTAAAGTGTGTATATATTTTGAGGGTCACACTGTAAATATAATTCTGCCACAAAAAAATGAAGAAAATCCTGCCATTTGCAATAATATGGATAGACCTTGAGGGCATTATGCTAAGTGAAATAAGTCAGAGAAAGATAAATACTGTATGATCTCACTTGTGTGTGGAAAGTAAAAAATAAAATAAACTCCTGGATACAGAGAATAAATGGGTAGTTGCCAGAAGCTGTGGTTGGGGTGGTGGTGAAAACAGTTGAAGATGATCAAAAGATAAAAAATTCCAGCTATAGGTGCTAGGGACCTGGTGTGCAGCAGGTGATTGTAGTCAACAGTACTGGGTTGCATATTTGAAAGTAGCTAAGAGAGTAGATCATAAAAGTTCTCATCACAAGAAAATTAATTTTTTGGTGAGGTGATAGATGTGAACTGACTTATGGTGGTGATCATTTCACAATATACACATATATCAAATTGCTGAGCTGTACGCCTGAAACTAATATAGTGTTGTATGTCCATTATAGCTCAATACAACCAGAGGAAACAAAAAAGAACATCCCCAAGGGCAGGGGGTGGGGGTGAGGGAGGGGAGGGGAGAGGATGGTCTTTGAGGTCTTGGCAAGCCAGCATGCGGGGTCTGGGCCGGGTACCAGGGAAACAGATTTAGTGCCTGTGGACGTGACGTCTGATGAGTTGGCTGCAGCTGCTATTGCTAGGATAGCTCCTTCATCCCAAAGTGCTAAATGGAGCCCTTGGGAGCCATGCCCAGAGTCTGTCACCTGTCGTTACCTCAATTCATCTGCAGAGCCACATGCTCAAGAGGTCTGCATTATGGGCACACATGGGGCCGTGGAGGGCACTGGAGACCTGAGTGTCCCCCCTTGCAGACCGAGAAGGCTTTATCATGTCACTTGATGGTAAAGCATACTCCCTACAAAACATCAAAACAAAGAACAAATCCCGTGACCAGAGGCACCACTGCTAACCGCTGTCGGTTTTCACTTCTGGATGGGACACACATGCACACACACGAGGGCCATCATCATACGCTAGGCCACAGGGCGCAGGTTCCTTTGTGGACACTGAGTTGTGTGACACTGGGTTGTGGCATCGTTTCACACCAAGAAGCAGTGCAGCTTGTGGGACCTGGTCTGGATACCACTTCTGCTCCTCTGTGCTCTTTCAGTCTGGGAGGGGCTCCTTGCTCCCTCCACCCATCTACCCTCTTACCTCCCACACTCCCCACATCCCCTGCTCTGGACCATGAGGAGCCCTGGGCTGAAAACAAACCATTTTCCTCTGAAAATGTAGCCTTGAGGTCAGTGGGAGATGCGGGAGATGCGGGGTCTCTGAGGCTCAGGGACAGGAGCAAGTTGGACCCTCAGGTGTCATGACTTCAGCCTGGTCCTGCCACAGCAAAGGGCTGGCTTCGGGCAGTCCCCTCCATCTCAGGGCCTAGACCCCAACTGTACAAATCACCCACAGGCTCACACGCCCTTCCAGAGCTGACCTCCCACTCCAGCGAAGGCTCCTTGGGCTGTGATTAGGCAAAGGTCAAGTCCACATCCAGGAGGAAGATGTCCCAGAGGCTGAGGAGGGCTGGTGTCAGGGCCCCACCTCCACAGACCTCTTCCAGGGCCTCGAGGGACCCTCATCTTGAATATTTTTAAAGAGATCAGATGGTGGAGGTCTCCACCCCTTCAAAGCCTGGCTCCGCTACTGGCTCACACCATTGATGACAAACAAGGAGAAATAGTTTCCATTTCTTTGAATTAAAAACTTATTAGAAACACGGGGGTGGCAGAGGTGGCTCTGAGCACAGGCCAGTGCTGAGAACTGGGAGGGTGGGGCCTGGCCCTGAGGCTCTGGGGAGCCATGAGGCCACAGATCTACCCTCCACCTGCTTCCTGCCACCCCCCACAGGGAAATCGCGTCCATGTTCCCCCATTGCTTTCTCGCAAGCTCCTGCTGCAGTGGATCTAAGGGAGCTGCCCAGAGCTCACAGCACTCCCTCCCTCGGAGCCGAGACAGGACCTTACCTGCTGGCCCAGGCGTGTATGATGCAGAAAACGTGTGTGCCCCCCACTCCACTTCATCACTTTGTCATTGTTAGGCCTGACCCCTCCCAGCCCATCCAGGCCTCTTGGGCTTCTGAGCTCAATTCATAAATGAAGTTTAGCCCGGCTGGCGTGGGTCACTGATTGAGTGTCAACCTGTGAACCAGGAGGTCAGTTTGATTCCCAGTCAGGGCACATGCCCAGGTTGCAGGCCTGATCCCCAGTGTGGGGTGTTCAGGAGGCAGCCCATCAAGGACTCTCTCTCATCACTGATGTTTCCATCTCTCTCCCTCTCCCTTCCTCTCTGAAACCAATACAAAATATCAACAAAATAAATAAATACATAACGTTTAAGACGCAGAGTCTGTTCTCAAGACACTGAAGGGAGTGAAGCTTCAAGGACGTGTGGGGTGTATGGAGGGGGGTATTCTTTGAGGCTTTTGTTCTCAAATGACCTGGCTTGATGGTCTCCTCACTGGCAGTCTTGGGACAGTGACTCTGAGAACCATTCTAGTGACCTCAAAACGACCATGAATGACCCCTCGGACCTCGAGGGGCCGTCCCCTGAGCTGGTTTCGCGTGAGACACAGCTATGCGCCCCGTCAGCATTTGCTAATGGGAATACATGTTTTGATGCCGGTGGGTCTGTGAGAGGCCTGAGCACACTTGCCAAGCGGGTGCCTGCTAGCCAAGCTCGAGCCCTCGGCGTCTGAGTCATGTCGGATCTGCGAGGTTGTTCTCCAGAAGTTATTTCCATTTCAGACCGAGTCAGAGGTGGGTTCTAACCCCCTCGATGTTGCCTATTCCAGTGGCCTTTGCCCAGCACCCACACGGAGGAGGAGAGAAAGTGGGTGCTCCTGGGGGAAGGCCCTGTGGCCATCAGGGTTCCTCAGAGAAACAGAACCACGAGGACAAGTATGGCATGTTTGCATCTGAGAGAGACAGTGAGAGGCAGAGAGGTTTGCTGTGTGGAACTGGCTCACGTGATTGCGGAGCTGCAAGTCCACACCCGCAGGGCCGGGCAGGCTGGGACCCAAGAGGAGTGGAGGCTGGGACCCGGGAGGAGTGGAGGCTGAGACCCAGGAGGAGTGGAGGCTGGGACCCAGGAGGAGTGGAGGCTGGGACCCAGGAGGAGTGGAGGCTGGGACCCAGGAGGAGTGGAGGCTGGGACCCAGGAGGAGTGAGGCTGGGACCTGGGAGGAGCAAGGCTGCAGCTTGAGCCCGAGGCGTGTGAGAAGCGTTTTTGCCATCTCCGTTGGGATGTCGGCCTTTTGGATGGAGATCCACACACCTGCTTTATACTTTAATGCTATTTGTGTCTAAAAATTACCTTCACATGCCCAAACTGGTTTGGCTCAGTGGATAGAGTGTCAGCCTGTGGACTGAAGGGTCCCAGGTTCGATTCCGGTCAAGGGCATGTACCTTGGTTGCGGGCACATCCCCATTGGGGGTGTGTGCAGGAGGCAATTGATCGATGTTTCTAACTCTCTATCCCTCACCCTTCCTCTCTGTAAAAAGTCAATAAAATATATTTTAAAAATATTACCTTCACAGCAACTCCTAGACAGTGACTGACCAATTACCTGGGTGCCATGGCCCAGCCAAGTGGACACATAAAATGAACCTCCCTCAAGGGTCTGGGCCTGGGGTGCTCAGGGCATTTTGGTTTTTGCCATCCTGGCTGCCCATAACTGTACAGTTACACCCAAGGTCCCTTCTGGTCTGCTTTTCGAAACGGCCATGAGAGCATGGGCTGCCGTGGGGGCCATGTGCTGGCTGTGGCCACATGTCACAGGAGTCACTCACGAGATGTTCACGTCAACCTTGGGAGGGGCAGCGTTACTGTGCCCACTTCACAGACAGGAAGCCAAGTAGTCACGGCGACGCTCCCAAGACCTCAACCCCAGGGCACCTTCCCTGGACCCTGAAGTGATAGGAAGGCTGGGCCCACTTTAGAGGAGTCGCTCTGGGGATCCCCAGGAGCCCCCCCTCTGCCCACCACCTGGTCTCGTGTCGCAGTGCCCCTTGCTCCCTGGAGGGCCGCCTCTGGCCACCTGCCCCTGGCCCCTCCGCATGCCTGTGGGCAGCAAACAAGCTACTGGTAACTTTGAGATCTGGGTAGACTCGACGCCCACGTGAATGAACCACCAGACAGACTGAAGGAGGAGCAGGAATGAGGTAGGCGAGCCCCGGAAATCCTATTCGACTCACTCCCCAACCCTCCTGATTCCTTCACCTGCTTGCTGCCCACCTAACTCCTGCCCAGTTGCCACATCCACCTGCAGGCCAGTTGTGCCTTTAATCGCATCAGTGTTGTCCTCAGTCACGATCTCCCGTGATGCCCATCCATTCGGAGAGCGTGTTCACCTGTGGCAACCGGGATGAGAAGCTCAGAGAAGGCCTCCAGTTTGTTCGCAGCCCTTCTGTGTTCTCCACGGTCCCCCCAACTCAGAGAGACCCTCCCAGGGATGTTTGCACTGGTGCTGGTTGTTCCAGTGCAACACACGTGCATGCACATCCACACATGACAGGGACTTATGTGACTGCTGAAAACGGACATCTGCGTCTTGCTGAAGGCTGGTCCTCTACTGTTGGGTCTGAGAAGGTGGGGGTGAGAGGGCGGGAGCCGAGGGCCTGATCCTGGCAGGGTGTATGGGCAAACCCAAAGGAGAGACAATGAGTGCGGAGCACTTGGCCTTGGCGTGGGTGCTGGGCCTGGAGTCCTTACTCTTAGAGTAACTAGCCTGGAGCTGTGGCAAATGAAACAGGTGGTGTTTTCAGCTTGTCCTAAACTCTGGAGAAAACCCTGTGTTTCTGGGTGCAATGCTCCTGGGCTGTCCTGGACCCCGGCATGTGTGGCCCACCTGCTTTCCGTGTCCTCACTCTCTCTCCTGGCACCTCTGAGGCTGGAGGCCAGACGCCATCCCTTCCTTGTGAAAACCCTGCAGGGGGCCTCCACCCGGGAGAATTCAGGCGCACTCCGTACCGTGGGGGTGACGGCATACTCGTTTCTGCTGCTGCTGTAACAGATCGACATAAACTTGGCAGCTCACAATGCAAATGATTACTTCACAGTCCGTAGGTCAGAAGTCCCACACTGGACTAGATTCAAGGCAAGACTCCCAGGTCTCAGGGATGGGAGCACAGATGTCTTTGAGGGGCATTACTCTGCCTCCCTCTTCTCTGCACTCAGTATTGGGACCCTCTATTTCTCCACCCTCCTCAGCAAGCTCCTTTCCACTGCACAGCCTTTGCACTGGCTGTTCTTCTGCCCAGAAAGTCTGCCCCGTCCTCCGAAGTCAGGCTCCCTGTCCACTTCCGCTAGAAGTCCCGCTCTCAGAGGCCTGCCCTGCCCACTGAGTAACAGGAACTCCAGCCTCCTGGCAACACAGCACCCCACTCCAGTTGTCTGCTTTTGATACTTCTCAGGTTTATGTCTTCTCTCCTTGCTTGGTGCTGTGACAGCAGGGACTGGGTCTGCCTCATCTTCTCTCCCCTGACACATACCCAGGCTCCCTGTAGACCTTGTTCTCTGACACTCATTTCCTCCTTCACAGGACCCCCATGAGAGGGGCGTGTCTATTATCCCCACAGGTCAGAGCAGGACGAAGAGGGGGCAGGCCAGGCCCAGGCACTGGGCATCTTCTGCACTTGCTGCACTGCCTCCCAGGCCCGGAGCAGCACCCGGCCAGCAGCGGAACAGTCTCAGGACACAGGTGTTGAACCAGGGCATCCTCTTACTATGCGCTCCTACAGGGAGGGTGAAATCTCTCATGAGGCAATCACGGAAGAGGCCTAGATCGAGAGGTCAGGTGAAGGAACATGTGCA